>VZSZ01000938.1:516271-550856 GCA_013398815.1 Ibidorhyncha struthersii | reverse complement strand
CCAATGGCATCCTGGGGTGCATCAAAAGGAGTGTGGCCAGCAGGTCGAGGGAGGTCATCCTCCCCCTCTACTCTGCCCTGGTGAGGCCGCATCTGGAATACTGCGTCCAGTTCTGGGCTCCCCAGTTCAAGAAGGACAGGGATCTGCTGGAGAGGGTCCAGCAAAGGGCTACAAAGATGATTAGGGGATTGGAACATCTTTCATATGAGGAGAGGCTGAGGGATTTGGGTCTCTTTAGTCTGGAGAAAAGAAGATTGAGGGGGTATCTTGTTAATGCTTTCAAATACTTGAAGGGAGGATGCCAGGGGGATGGGAGCAGTCTTTTTTCAGTGGTGCCCATTGATAGGACGAGGGGTAATGGGCACAAGCTTGAACATAGGAAGTTCCATCTTAACATGAGGAGGAACTTCTTTACTTTGAGGGTGGTGGAGCCACTGGAACAGGCTGCCCAGAGAGGTTGTGGAGTCTCCCACTCTGGAGACATTCCAAACCCGCCTGGACGCTGTCCTGTGCAACCTGTTGTAGGTGACCCTGCTCTGGCGGGGGGGTTGGACTAGATGATCTCCAGAGGTCCCTTCCGACCCTGACGATTCTGTGATTCTGTGATTCTGTGACCCTCCAGACCATAAATCTCCCAATAAACTGGGGTGTGGATAAACCAGAGCTGTTACAGGTTTAGCCCAAGACAGAGATTAGATGAAAAGCTAATGTGTTTTTCCAAGCACAAGGTAAGAGTGGCAGAAACTTGGATGTTCATACCACTCTTGCAAGACTTCAGAGATATTTCCTCTTGTGCCCTGTGGTAGTCAAATCTTCCCGCAAAGTAAGGCTACTTCATCTACCTCTTTCCCTGATGTGCAAGTTTGAAAGAGCTTGATGTGTCAGAACTGAAGTACAGGACCTAAATCTGCTCTAAATGTGTGTGCGCAGTGGATCAGGTCATGGGGGGAGGCTTGTAGCTCTTGAAAGTTTATGAGCCAAGTGTAAGTTAAGTGTTGTGGTTTAACCCCAGCCAGCAACTAGGACCACACAGCCATTCACTCACCACCCCACCTAGTGGGATAGGGAGAAAAAAGAGAAAAAAAATCCCTCATAGGTTGACATAAAGACAGTTTAATAGAACAGTAACGGAAGAGAAAATAGTAATAATACTAATGGTAAAAGAATATACAAAATGAGCGATGCAATGCAATTGCTCACCACCTGGTGGTCGACTGCCCAGCCGGTCCCAAGCAGTGATCACCGAATTCCTGTCCCCCAGCCAACCTGTAGTTACATACTGAGCATGATGCCTATGGTATGGAATATTCCTTTGGCCAGCGGGTGAGTTATCCTGTCTATGCTCCCACTCAGCTTCTATGGGAAGCCGAAAAAGTCCATGACTGCTTAGCAACAACTAAAAACATTAGCATGTTATCAACATTATTCTCATCCTAATTCCAAAACATAGCACTATACCAGTTGCTAGTAAGAAAATTAACTCTATCCCAGCCAAAACCAGGACAGTAAGTTACTTTATTAAGAAGCTCAATTTATAGCTGTCTCCTGCATAGCTCGGAAGGCAAGGATGTGAGATATGTTTTCCAAAAGACAAAAACCCATGTCTGCATAATATTCCTTTGACTACTCATAATTTTGAGATTAAGAATACAGTTAGAGATGGGAAAATAAGGACCTGTATCTTTTACTGGTCACTTATGAAGTGTCAGCATAAGTTCAGCTCATAGCAACTAAAAATATTTTGTATTGATTCTAAAGTCACCTGTAGGTGGTATGAAATATAAAGAGGAGCTTACCTGCCAACATGTTCTGGGTTTGTTTTGTTTTTCTTGGATACTGTGCAGCCCACCAGCCTAGACTGTAGATTGATTTCTGCTGAGGTCCATAATTTATATGAGGTTTTTCAATAGGTATTGGACACCTGTCTGTGGTTAATGGTAGAGTTAAAGCTTATAAGAAAAGGAATTGGGTTGCTGATCTTAGGCCTGGATCTGATATTTCCAGCAGAGAACAGAGTGAGCTTTGTTTCCTGAAAGTGCAGGCCTTGCAAAAGTAGTTATAGTTAGAACTTTTAAAGGTCAGTATTTGAGTAAGATTTTGAAGAAGAAATATTGAAGGACTGAATCTACTGCATTTAGGATATAGGTTAAAAATATCGATACCCAACCAGAAAATAAACCTAGAATAAGGGCTAGTCTCACTTCAGATTTACAGCTTTTTCTTAAAGTTTGGAAACAAAGATTGAAGACAAGTGTATTTGGGTTGTTGAAACTAATTTCACAGGCCTTGATGGATTGTTTTAGCTGAGGCCTCACATTTCAACTGGGTTTATTCCACAAGTGTTAGTCACCTGGCTTTTTAGTCCCCTGGTTGTTCTGTTTGTTATAGTCCTTTCTGTAGGGTTATAGCTAAAAGGTTTAGAAGTAAAAGAGGTAAGAATACTAAACTATTTCTGGATCCTCTATTGACCATTGGTACAAACTGAGGTTGGTCTCCACAACTCTGGCTTATCTGTAGTCTTTCTGCAAGTGCTGTGCTACAGCAAAGATTTTCCTGTATGCAGAGCCAATTTGGTTGTACATTTCAAAATAAGACTCCACTGATCATGGACAGTGATAGAGATTACTGGTCTTTGCTGAACTTCATTGATTTATCTTATTCCTTGTTTTTAAATTACATTTAATAAGGACTGCCTTTAGTGTAGAATTATGGATTCCTCTAGATACAGTCCAGAGGCTTGCCATCAAATATGTTAGGTCTTGCTTCTCCCCCTTAGCTTCTGTTCCTTTCTCCCATCTCTTTCCCATTCTGTTCCTGATGCAGTCTTTCCCTTACCCTACAGTGACCCTGGTACTCTCCTGTAAGCCAGTTTAACTCCTTCATCCAGGAAGAATAGTCATCCATTTGGGACTGTATTTGTATTCTGTTGACTTTCTGAAAAACTGACAAGTGACAGAGCCAGCACAGTATGATCATGACCAGGAGCAACAGTGCAGAAGGTAATTGCAAGAGGAACAGGCCTCCTTCTCCTCAGCTATGGCAGCAAGCTGTTATGTCACCTTTAAGGATTTACTGTGCTACTGTACGGATTTGCATTAAGACTAGAAAGGGATAAATTGGTGCAAAAAAGAAATTTTACGAATTGAATTAAAACATTTTGCATGGCCTAGAGTTTCTTCAGTTGAAGGCTGCTCTCTGGAACATGTTCCTTCTCATAGTTTTTCTGTTACTTTGGAAAGCCTCTTCCAACCCTCACCACTATTTCTTTGTTAACTAAAAATAGTGCCCCTATACTAGGAGATCTGGATATTTAAAGAAGGACATCTGTGCACTCTTTGTCCATTTGATTAAAGTCACTTTTTCTTACTCTCTTAAAAATTAGGGGGAATTAGAAGAGTTTTTTTTCTTGCTCAAGACACAATTACAAAATTGCTGTATGATTTATTTAATAGGATCACAGAATCATAGAATAGTTTAGGTTGGAAGGGACCTTAAAGATGATCTAGTCCCAACTCCCCTGCCATGGGCAGGGACACCTCCCACCAGACCAGGTTGCTCAAAGCCCCATCCAGCCTGGCCTTGAACACCTCCAGGGATGGGGCAGCCACAACTTCCCTGGGCAACCTGTGCCAGTGTCTCACCACCCTCATAGTGAAAAATTTCATCCTGATATCTAATTTAAATCTCCCCTCTTCCAGTTTGAAGCCATTATTCCTTGTCCTATCACTACATGCCCTTGTAAATATTCTCTCTCCAGCTTTCTTGTGGGTGCCTTTCAGATACTGGAAAGCTGATATAAGGTCTCCCTGGAGCCTTCTCTTCTCCAGGCTGAACAACCCCAACTCTCTCAGCCTGTCTTTGTAGAAGAGGTGCTCTGATCCTCTTTGTGGCCCTCCTCTGGACCAGGTCCAATAGGGGGTTATCACCATTTTATATATTTATATATTTATTGCCATGATTTTTCTCCAAAAAGAATAATCCATCTCAGTCTAATTAAATTACTTAAAACTCATGGACAAATGGTCTATTCCTATGTTTATAACTAGCAGGTCCATCAAGTGCCAATACTGGTTGCTGATTCTTTCAACTGACCACCTTGTGTCTTTCTGTATCTTGGGTGAGAGGTCACATATACAATCAGTCCAGTGTTGTAGTTATTCCCCAGCTCTATCTACCATGCCAGATGCAGAGAAGTATCCTTTAGCCTGCACTCAAGGGATGTACAACTCACTGGTCTATGAGGCCTTATTTGCTGGTATGTTCTTTACATTGAGTACAGCCCCACCTCCATGTGATCTGTCACACTGACTGACATGCTGAGGTCCAGCAGATTTTGAAACAGTCTAATGCTGGAGATATTGCTTAACTGAAGTTTTAGTCCACAGTTATATGATGAGCGGGGAAACTGGCATGATGGTAAAGCCTCATCACCAACAGGCAAACATTTCTCTGTTTGAAAGTTGTATTTTGAGTTGCCATGGGGAACCTGTTCGTATTTTGAGCTAATTGTGGTGACCTGAATGTCAAAAAATCCAGATCAATGAGACTTACAGCTGCACAGAATTTGCTGCAATAGTCTTCACACGCATTTTTTGAAGATGTCGTCTGAAATCACAGTGCCTCCTCTCTGTCTGAAACCTGGATCATGCTCAGTGTATCCTCAAAGACTATGCAAACGAGGTCATGCAAAACTATTACCATGTTGTTTACATTGCAGTAGCTGGTACTTTTATTTTGTAAGCCACACTGGGAATTTCTCCCATTTCCAGGCATACTTAAATTCCCCAATCCATTTTTCATATGTCCAAGATGAAGAATGATGCAAAGAAAAAGCCCACAAATCAAACCAGTCCTACTAATCGCAGTGGAGACTAGGAAAAAACGAGAAACTGGTATGTTCACAGATTAAAAGTAATCTGACATTGTCCTGTATAGGTTCTCATCAAATTTTAACTTCACACTGTATTAACTGTATTTCAGCTGGATTAAAAAAAAAAAATCTTGCGGAGGAACTGAAGGGGGAATGTCTCAAAGTCATTTCCATTGAAGAACTGAAATGTTGATGTGCTCTGCTGCAGCATGAGTGTATATCCTGAATTTGTATTTGGACCTATGACAGAGGAAATTTTGTATATCCAGTCACATGTTATGATAAGGTTTCATATGCGCAAAGAGCACCCATGACATATGGCACCCTTATAGAAAATTCAGTTCTGTGAGGTGCTAAAAATTTATCACTTCAAAATAAAAACATGCAAAGATAACTTCAAAAACCACTTGCTATTTTTTAAATTCTTAACTGTGCATTTCTGAATATTATCCTATTTACTGAATATTTTTTCCATTTACAGTGTAAAGGCGGCTGCACTGGCTCATATCAAGAGTTCATCAACACTGCCCATAATGGATTACTATCTCCATGGAGCAGGGTGTAGAGGAATGCTTGTGGAATGGGCCATGGGATTCCTTTACTTCTCTCTCCTGTAGACAGACAATCCTGCACACAGGTATACTGAGTTTTCCAGGGTACAGTCCATTTTACTGCTTCACCAAAATCTCTTGAGGTTCTGGCTGTGCTTTTCCTCTCACCTTTCATCAAAAACTCTATTTAACCTCTGGCCCTCCTCAGCGCGCCCCTCCTGGCCTTACTCAAGGCAGACATCCATTGCTCAAGGAAAAGGAAGGCTGAGGGGATGATCCAGGCATGTGGTACGTTTCTGTTCCTTTTTCTTGCCAAGCTTCCAGGCAGAACATAGCCACAGAGCTTCTACTGGCTCCTTGAGTGCCTTCAGAGAGCAGGAGATGATGTCAGGCCATCCCACTCTTTGTCCCCCTAACCATTATGGGCTTTTTTCACTTTTGATCCTATGACCTTCACCACTGTCATATGCTGCTCCTCAGAATCATTTTGTTTTGCTCAGATTCTTTTCTGTAGCCCCTTTCTTTTTATTTTGTTCAGAAGGAGGTGATGCCTTTCCAAAAGAAGATAACCAGAAGGAGCAATGACCCTAAATGAATGTCTAGAGATCTGTAAGAAAAGAGCATATGTATCTGATTGCTCCTCTAACACTGTCTCATCTTCCAACTATTTTCAGCTCAGGGGAGTTTCTGAACTGGATGTTGTTCTGCACATTTTATAATCTTTCAAGAATTTCATTTCCATGTGCTTGTCTAGTCAGTTCTTAAACCAATGTAAATTTTGGCTGTACACAGCATTCTTTCACAGGGAGGTCCACAGTGCTAGCACGTTCTCTGTAAAACCACTGTTTTTTTGTTTGTTTGAAAATAACTTCTAATACTATTATTTCATGATCCATAGGTCTTGTCTTTAAAGACAGTGATAAATAGAGTCATATCTACCTTCTCCATGCCTCTCATAATTTTATAGAAGCTTATTGTATCTCCTCTCAAGATTTCTGCTTTGAGAACTAAGAAATCCTCACCTGCTACCTCTAGAAAAGCCTTCTGTATGTTGCCTTTCTCTCAGCTCTTTTCTATTCCTCTTTTTAGGATGAGGGGGAAAGCACCACACACAGTGCTCCAAGGGCTTGCAAAACAGAATTTTGCCATTTATATCAACAGCTACCATCTTGTTCAGTCTTTGTGACCTGCAATGGAAGAGACAGATGATCTCATATGGAAACCTTTTTCCTTGCCTCAATTTTACTGCTCTTCCCTAGCTTTTATTTTTTACCATGGCCAAAGCTGCCAAACAAGCAGTCACAGACCTCAAAGGATGGGGAGGACAAGCCTGAGGTGTAAATGGAAGTCAAGTTGAAAGCTCAGATGTGCAAACTGAAGCAGTTACGAACTCAAAGCCTTGGGAACTACCATGTTACAGAAAAAAAACACACTGAAAATGCCTCAGATTTTACACATGGAAATAAAATGAATGCAATCGCTGTTATCAAAGTGAAGTGCAAGTGGACAAAAAATGCACGAAGATGAAGGGGAAAACTTCACAACCAGGGGCTGTGAGTTTACAGTTCGACGTCAAGATTGCTTGAGCATTCTTCACAAGATAAAGAGCAATAAAATCTCAAAGGCACCTACAGTCCATTAGCACTAAGCTAAAAATAGTCCAAGAAACTAGTCATATAAATAGACATATTTTGCAAGAAAAGAAACAATGAAAGCTGTCCAAAAGATACATTTCTGGTCAGAAAATGTTTTCAGCTGTTTGACTGAATAAGTAATTGTTTCTCAATTACTGCATCCTGCATTAGGAATCTTCTGTTCACATTTCCACATATGCAGTTTCTACAGTATTGTATGGGTAGGAATGAGAGAATAGATTTTCTACAGAACTCAGAACAATTGTTTTTGACCCATGTAGGTATGTCAGACACTCTAAATATATATCGGAATGCACTAAGCTGAGAAAAAGTATCATCTTTTACTGTTGATTCAATCTTTTTACTCATTTCAACACTCACATGATATCCAGCATTAAAGGCCGATGGGCCCTCTCCTGCAAGATTTAACACATTTAACAATGTGCATACAATCCCCCTAACTACTGTAATTATTCATATGTTTAAACTAATGCATGTGTAAACACCTGTGTGGAGTGAAGACAGCTGTCATTTATTTTTTTAACTTCAAAGTCATAACCTAAATACTGGGAACAAAGATTTCAGAAGCTCAGTTTTCACATTATGATTTGTTCTATATTTTCATAGTCTGGAAAGCAATAAAGCAAATATTTCAGTTGCGGTGGAGTGGGGGTGGGGGAGCTGAAATCCATCTGTGACTGGGAAATCGCATTGCATTGCACTGCCTTACCATCAGAGCAACTTCCCCAGAGTCTGTCGTTGGAACTGACGGCAGAGTTGAGCTGATGGTACTTGCAGTACACGGAATGACAAACACTACTTGCTTAGCAACTGTACAGCTCATTTACTTCTGAGTAATCCTGAAGCAAAGCTTAATTCTAATTTTCCCACCCATTCAGTGAGTATGCACTTTGCTCAGTACCTGACCCGTGGAGGCACATATCTCTCTCTTGCCAGTTTTCATACCATGCCAGATTTCTTGCCATGATCTTTATGCCACAACCCATCTCATGAACAGGGAACATGCAAGATGCAGAAATAAATGTGATATGTAGGTCTCACCTGAAAAGGGACTAAGAATGACTGAGAAATAGGATTTCCACTACCAGTGATATAATAAACTCTCAAATAGGATATGAAACTTTCCACATCAGGTTTGAACGCAGCTGACGGAAACGATGAACCATTCACTCAACTCTACCAGTGATGTATCCCACTGTAAATCAGAAACATCGCCACAGAGTTAGTTGTGTAAAACCCACGAAAGTAAGTGAAAGCTCAGACATGTGGAATGCAAATTGCTCACCTTCGACGAGCACTGTATTCACTAGATTGATTTTAAATGGCTGCATAAGTGTTCTCATACATGTTGAACCTGTATAAAAAATTAAATAACTCCCAGCGGGATTTTTCTGGTATTACACTCTGAAATTGAACTTAACTTGAACAACAGAGTTTAAATACCTTGGGATGTAGTTCATCGTAGCATGATTTTAATTTTCATTCAGAACTATAAAAGCTAAAGAAATGTGGGTGACACAGTCATTTTGAACAGTGTCTCATTCAGGGTGTGAGCCCAATTAATTATTTCCAGTATTATTCCAATTACTTCCATCAGATATGTATCTGGTGTGATGTTTTCAAGTGATTCAAGTACATGTAATTTTTGATTTTAGATTCCTGACAGTGATGCATAACCAAGTAACCAAGCCACCATTTTGTATATCTTGGCACAGTGGATATTGTTCAATACACTTGTCTTTTTCTTAAGTAACCTTGGAAACAAGAATGCTTTGAACTTTCCCCGTTGTCACTTTCTCAATGTGCTTTACCTCAGCATCTGGATCTGATCATTAAGGCCTTAAATAGAAGATTACTGCCACTTCCTCCTTCTTATTTATAATCTGATGTGTCTCTGTGTCATTGAGCTCACTAAGCCTACTAGATCTTTGGTCTTTCTATTACTACTGAACTTGATAAAAATACCTCTTGGTACAATGCATCTCTGGCATGTAGCACATATCTACTTCATCTAAAGTTTATTCCAGTTTAAGAACAACTTTGTTGTTCTATTGCACCTTTAAACCACAAATGGATTTTTTGGTAATTTCAGTCAGCTTTCATGGTTCAATTCTTATACTCTAGGACACAACTGAAACTGAGCTTTATAAACCAAAAGTCAATATGTGCAAGTAGAGTTCAGAAGTTACCAAACAAATCTGCGATTTGATGCCTGTGAAATTAGAAGCCTGGAAAGATCAAGTTAAATCAAAGGCATTTCCTGAACACAGAAACACAGGAGAGTCTGAGCTTCTCACTTCTCTGTCAGTACCTTAATTCAAACCTGGCAAAGCTGATGGCAGACTGGCATCACATGGTAGTTTTTAACACATTAATTTTTTTTTTGCTGCTCACAAACATCCAAATGTTTTCACCACGTTGCATTGACTAATACTAGAGGATAGGGGAAAACAAAATACAAATAAATGAAAGAAAGGAAAAGGGGGAGAGAGGTTACGGGTGAGTTGGAGTATTTTAAAGTAGATTATAATTAGTCTCAGGTTTTCTAACTTTGCTAACCTGAGAAAAAAAAAAGGTCATAAGGCTCTCAGGCTTGCTTCTGAGCAAGCTTACTTCTTTTTCAGTTAGAAGGTATACAAAGAACTTTCTGCTGTGACCCTACAGGAAAAGTACAATAGGGGGATGAGTGTGTAGAGTGAGTGCAATTTGAAGAGCTTGCAGGGGAGAACATTCATTGAATTCCTAGTCTAAAGCTCATCATTTAACAAGCAATAGACTCAAAGTGAGAATCATCAGCTGTTGGAAGAGTTTAACCCAGTGGTATTCTCTCTCTTGGACAATTAAGGTCTTCCCTCTTCAGCCATCTCTCAAGAAGCAGGTACTACCTGATTCTGATGCAAGAACTGGATTTCTCCTGTTATTTAGCTGGCTTTCTGAGATAGTTTCAACAATAAAGCTGTTGTTTCATTTTCTAATGTACCTCATTATTTCCTTGAGCTAACAACTGAACATAATTATGTCTGTAAGTAAATGACTCATTGTCTGCCACCAATCATAGGATAATATGGATCTCTTTTTCTGATCTACCAAACAGAAAGTTTTTATTTAGAGTGTTTTAATTTCTACAGACACTATTTAAGATTCTGTACATATGGAACATATTTTTTGGGGGATGGAGACTTGTTTTACTGTTAATTTTTAGATGAAGGTAGAACAGAAAGGAACTTTGAAAAAAATAGCATTCTTGAACTTCAGAGCATTGTTAGTCTAAATTGTTTTATGTGTGTGATGAGAATAACAATATAACCAAACCTGAAGAGCTCTGATGTCAGCTGACAGCTTCCAATTGACTTAGGAAAGTTTGAGATCATGACTTCAATAAAAGTCTTTGCATGTAACATACAGCCTTTAGTTTAGGAATTTATCAATGACACAGATGAGACATTTTGCCCATACTGTATTACTGTCATCCAAGGACCATCACCATTTTGATAAAGAAGCAGTAAATAATCCCTTATTCTGCTGGGAGAGAAGAATAAATGATCCAAGAATTTAGGGTTGGAAAGAACCCCCAAATTCCGATTTATGAAAATAGGAAGTTTCAGAATGTAGCTTTATGCAACACTGGAGTAGGACTACAACAGTTTGGGAGAAAGAGACCAACTTGTTTTAAAACAGTTGATTTGCACAATGGTTTAGTAATCTGTTCAAGTAATACATATGTGAAGTTCATTACTTTTTTATGCCTGATAAAGAGCATGGGTCTAAATATGACAGGATGAGTCTGCAGGACTGGTTTATGAAGATTGTCACTTTCTTTCACAGTGAATATTTCATTTGTTTACAAGCTCTGGAGTAGTTTAGGAGAGAAAAGATAAGCCCAGATTAGCCAATAACTACAGCACCTCAACCTAGTCAGAATGAGGATTTTTTACAGGGAACTTCACTTTCTGAGGGGAATGTTGTAACTCTGGAGCTCTTCTGAGTAACAAACTTCCTGCCATTTATATCAAATTCCACTCTTGTAAATCTGAGCAATCAGACAGCCAAAGAAACACAAAGAAAATGCTAAAACATTTCCATCAACGCATGGATTAGTCCAGGGCACCCAAGACCTCTGTTCTTTTCCACCAACTCAATATTACCATCTCCAAATTTTAGAAAAACGGTAGTCATTGTCATCAGCATAAGACAGGATCCAAAAGCACAAAATTAAGAGTAGGTCTGCAAGACAGAGAGTGCCTGCTCCTTTTAATCCCTGCTTAGCCACTTTATTATACAGTTTCTCACTCACCTGAGCACACCCTTCAAGCTGCTTTTCCTCCTGTACTGCAGTTTCACCTGGCCACAGGAGGAGGCTATCTCCAGCTCTTTCATTCAGGCCACAACATAACAATAAAGTGATTCCTCCCTCTGGTCATCAGTCTCCCTGTCTTTATCTTGACCCATGAGCTTTTTCATCTGTTCTTCCCCATCCCCTTGAGGAGGGACAATGAGCGAGCAGTAGGGTGGGACCGGGACCCTTAGCCAAGATTAAACCACCACAACTGTGAACATAGCTCATTGTTTCTAACCCTTGTTCATGACTATCATAGAAATCTTATACAGCAGCACATTTTTTATCTGCATCGCTTTTTGAAGACTGCATACGCAGAGAGATCATGGCAAATTCTGAGCAGCCACTTCTTTTAATGGAGTTACACATTTTGCATGGGTCAACAGCATGCATTAAGATCAGCTCTAGTTCAATGTTAAAAGAAAAGTGTTAATCTGAATTACAGTAGAAACATGGATCGAGTAAGTTGACTTAAGCATGTGCAACATAGAGCCCCTTATACTGTTCATAGTCTGATAGGATGGGATTTATTTCACTGAACCTCACCCTTCCATGCTTATATCCAAGTTAGGTCCAAGAATCACTCTACATAAAGTAGATGAAAAGAAAACACAGTTCC
Organism: Ibidorhyncha struthersii; assembly: GCA_013398815.1. Taxonomy (NCBI): domain Eukaryota; kingdom Metazoa; phylum Chordata; class Aves; order Charadriiformes; family Charadriidae; genus Ibidorhyncha; species Ibidorhyncha struthersii. Next base: position 538,825 of record VZSZ01000938.1, on the reverse strand, counting down.
AAGGTATGACTTGTTTCACCTTAAATCAGTGTCTGAAGCAGGTCAGATTAATCACACCTACAAGTTACCTGTTTCTCAGCCCTGACTTCTAAAATGGGAAGCCTGCTTCAGAAGGTGAGAAATTGGCATTGTATGTCTCTAAATGAGATGAGGTCTCACTTCTGATGTGTGCTTGCTCCATTCTGTGCTGATTTACCAATACTTTTACAGACATAAAATGCAATATATTCAGCGTCTGTAGCACAACCTACAAAAATGTAGTTCTCTAGATAATAAAAGATGTGGTCCACTGAAATGTTTTGTGCAAAACACACCCTTTGGAGCTTACCATTGGAATGACACTCAATCCCCTGCAAAGAAGCCCTGCACATCTACTGAGGTATTTAGAACAGATAGGGTACTAAAATATGAAAATATTGAACAACAATAAGGAAAAATAGATTCACAAGTCATACGAGGACTGTGAAACCTCAGGTTGGTACCACAAAAATACCTTCCTCTGAGGAAGGACTTTGCTTCAAACTGAATTCAAACCTCTCTCCTTTGCACTCTTTGTATCCTTGGGTGACAGACTGGGAAAACACAGCTTTCCATTTAGCCTAGTCCAGTCTCATGCAGTGAGCCCAACACTGCGCCTGCCCTGGTGGTACTTCAACCACTCCAAGTGATACGTGTTGCACTAGGACTAACACTTATCATGACAGATCTTTTTATAATACTGTTCCTGTTGTAACCCAATATCTTTCTCAACACTTTCTGGTTAACATGAGAACATCACACTCAACTTTGCAAAACATGAGTTTTATGCACTCCCTTTATATCAGTTGACATTTCTGGGACAGGTCTGGCTCAAAAAAGCAGAACAAGAGGAGAAGAGACAACAGCTTAGATGTTAAATTGCCAATGAGTTTTAGGCTCAGAGGCTCATTTAGACAGTATTCTAAGTCTGTACCTTAGTCGCATTGTATTGTGTAATTTGCAATCTCATTGATTCAAATAATAAAAATAATCACAGAAAGGCAGCAGATGAGATTCCTTTACATAGTCCCTTACACAGGAATTAAAATCATGCAATGCCAGCTCTCACAACATAGCCTACATAGATATATCTGAATCACAAAAATTGCCTTATAGGCTTCAGTAAAACTTAAGATTCTTCTGTGATTTTGAGAAGTTACTAAGATATTAATAAAATACCAGTATTGTATTATTGTCATAGACTTAGATTTATAATTTTCTGAGAATTTGAGGTTTTTTTTTAAATCTATGTAATGAAAAATCAGAAAAAAACCTTCAGTAAAAGCCTGCCCTGGATTTGATGCAATGTGTGATAATATTTCAGTCGAGACATTCAGAATAGCAACATATGCATCTGTGTGTGAATCTATAAGGGTTCCATGGAAAATGAATGTTTTCTGAGACAGAACAGGTAAGATAGTGAAAAGTTTTCCTTTGATGGCCTCAGACGAAAATTACCAGAGATCTAGCACAAAACATCCTAGTTGTGCACCTCACAGCAGGTGACCTTGTAGTGAGGGCTGTGTGGAGCCCATATAACACAGAATGCCCTCGACATCCTTCCTTGTTGGACTGACTTAAGGACAAGACCCTTGGCTCACACCACGCCCGTTTCCATACTGCTCTGTGATTGACTGAAACCATCATACCCACGTGATGCCAGAGCACCATCTGACTGGCTCCCCACTTCCTTTAGATCAGGCAATGCTCATATAGAACAATATGCAGATGTATATAGAAACATTACTGTATATATATGAGTGTACAAATGTGTACAAATGTATATTTACTTATACATAGATATACATAGATGCATTTATACATAGATAGATGTACTTTACATGTACAAATACCTGTGTGTATATATATGTGTATATACTGCACATTTTACACTTTATATATACACATATGTATAGAAAATAATAAGGAAATAAGGATCATAAGGAAAGCCCTAAAAAGTTTCCCAAAAACCCTGCACAAACCAGACCAACCAGACAATCTGTTCATAAATCAGAAGTATTATTTCGAGGTCAGTTTCAGACAGAGGGTGGGTGTCACGGAGCTCCCCTTCTCCACGGCTGTGGGGAGCTGCCAGCTGCCTGTGGAACCGCGGCACGGTGCAGACCGGGGCTGTGTGTGCTTCCTTCTCCTCAGGTCAAGGGCTTTGCAGAAAGCTGCAGAAATCTCTGGCTGAGTGGCTGAGGAGGGAGGAGACCGGAGTGAGCCAGGGTCTAGTTGTGGCCCTGTGTGGGCCTGAGGCTGTAAAAAATAGGACAATATGTACAAACAACGGGAGCAGCCACCCTTGCTCACCACGGGCAACCCCTGCCCAGGGTTCTCCCAGCCTCAGGCCAAGGCTGTCTGTCCCACATCTCCCCAGCAGCCCAGAGACACCATCCTGGGGTGGCCATGTCACCGAGCCCCCACCAGCCTGCTGCCCACTGTGACATGGCCACTACATTGCTGGGGCTGATGCCAGGAGCAGATAGCTCAAAAATGGCACTGGCCAGGTGTTCTTTTGATCCTTATCTTTATGTCGATGATCTTTAAGGTCCCTTCCAACCTAAACCATCCTATGATTTTATGATTCTATGATGTCCTCGTAGAAAGTCGCAAATCTCTCCGGCTGAGTTGCCGAGGACAGGGGTGTGCCATGGTCCACTCGCATCGTCCTTGGCCCCTCTGTCCCTAGAAGGCAGAGGAAGAGCAGCCACTAACTGTTGCACCACGGGCAGCCCCTGCCTCCCCGCCTGGGGCCCAGCCGTCCCCTTCCCTGCCCTCCTCCCTGTCCTCTCACCTCAGCCTTTGCTCACCCACCGCCTCGCCTCCAGCCCAGCCTGGCTCACCGCCCAGCCCTTCTCATGCCCTCCCCGGGCCGGCTGTGTCACCGACCCCCCTTGTGACACGGGCCCTGTCCACATTCTGCTGCTGTGACAGAGCCGCTATAGAACCGCTATAGAACCGGGGCACGGGGGTGCCAGGGGCTGATGGAAGGCCCAGCTCTTGGCTGCCCAGGGAAAAAGGGCTCTTGCTCTTCAGATTTACTCAAATGCGTGGGACAGATGATAACTCAGGCCTATGAAGAAAATGGATGACATGGCCAGCCCAGTGTTGCTCCTGTCTGTGTGGGGACAGCCTTTCATGGGGGCTGCGGTCACATCACAGCCCCTCATCGCCCCCATCTCCCCTTGGCCTCCTCCTTGCTGTCAGGCCTGGGCCAGGGGGACATGAGCCCAGCATGAGGGTGCAGACAAATAAATGTGGTGTCTAAACACTGGGGAGCAATTCAGGTGTTTAACACACTGACCTAGTGCCACTTTGGCTGTCTGAAAGTCTAATATCCTATGAATATGCATGAAATTGTTAGAATACTGGGCCTTGGAAAAATGCATACCCAGGTGGGGTACACTAAGGCATCTGAAATTGCACTAAATACTTATTTTAATTCCGGTTCTAGTGCCTGGAACTCCATTGGCTCCATCCATGGACAGTCAGCTCACACCTGACTCCACAGGGCAGGATTCAGTTGTCTGAAAATAGGCCCTGCAGTATCACTTCAGGTGTTGTAAGAAGTCTCAGCTGACCTGTAGCCATTACACCAGAAAAGGGAAGGCCTGATATTAATGCTGTCCTGTATTGGTCTGTTCTGTCTGGAGGTCTTGGACACTCCACGAGCTCCCAAATGGCACTGTGTATTTTTCTGTTAGGAACTGAACACTGTACAGAATAATTCAAGTGCTTAAAGTTAGCTGCTTAGCACACTTTAGATATCCTAAGGTATCTGGCCTGATCCCAAGAGCCCTCCTGTGTCATCTATGGCAGCATGGAGGAGTCAGGAGTTGAGAAGTTCAGATGGAAAAATTGGGTGCTGTGTGGGAGAAGATATTGTTTTAATTTTTGTTTCTCACTGCCCAAGTCTATTTTAATTTGCAGTAAATTTTTCCCTAAGTCTTCTGTTTTGCTTATGATGATAATTAGCAAGTAGCATCCCTCTCTTTATCTCAACCCATGAGCTCTTTCATTTTATTTCCTGCCCCTGTCCTGTTGTGGAGGGGGAGTGAAAAAGTGGCTGGGTGGTGTTGGTAAACTTCCTGAGGGTGCACACAGTCCCACTGTTTATGTCACCAACAAAGATGTTAAACAGCACTGGTCCCAGTACCAACACCTGAGGAACACAATTCATCACTGGTCACTACTTGGACATCGAGCCATTGACTGCAACTCTTTGAGTGCAACCATCCAGCCAGTTCCTTATCCACCGAGTGGTCCACCCATCAAATCCATGTCTCTCCAATTTAGAGACCAGGATGTCATGCGGGACGGTATCAATTGCTTTGCACAAGTCCAGTTAGATGACTACAGTTTCTCTCCCCTTATCCACCAACGCTGTAATGCCATCGTGGAAGTCCACCAGAATTGTCAGGCGTGATTTGCCCTTAGTGAAGCCATGTTGGCTATCACCAATCACCTTATTTTCCACATGCCTTAGCATGGTTTCCAGAAAGATCTGAACTGGAGATCTGAAAGATCTCCATGATCTTTCCAGGTACAGAGGTGAACCCACCAGAGAGGGAATGCCTGCCTTGAAAGTGGTCAATCCAGCTGTCAGGAGTGTGACAGTGCTCTGCAGAGCTGGTTTACGTCGTTGACCCTAAATGCGTAGCCTTGGGGCTTCTTGAAAGGTTATTCTTTTGTGGGAGCAACAGGGTCTGACGTGTCTGTTCCAGCGCACTGGTCTGACACAGCAACAGAGGAATTCATTTATGCACGAACAATTTCTTTGGTCATGTTTTTTTAATCTGTTGAGTAAAGCTGGAGGAGCTGCTCTACCTGTGCAAAACTCTTCAAGTTTGAACACCAGCCCCCACCCTAAAATCTTCTCTTGCTTTCTTTTATTTGACTCCAGATGTGGTTTTACTGTAGAAAACCTGAGGCAAATGGTCCCCATTGCTTGTGATGGATGGGTTATCTAAGCTCAGTGATGTGGGTGATGCTGTACTCTTTCTGGAATATTTGGGCCTCTTCAAAAGCATTTCTAGTATGCTCTGGTATGAGCAGGATTGCCCACCTAGTCGTGGGTACAATGAAATTATTGTCTGGCTCATCTCCTTTTATGACCCCACTACAGCAGGATTTGTAGATGTTGAAAGTGCTTAACAAATATTGGGCTTTTTTCCTCACAAGCCTGATTCCTTGTGGATTTTACCTGTTTTATGACTGTAATGGGTCTGTTCAGTGCTGAAACAAAACTTAAGGAGAGATTTCATTGCCATTGCTAGTGGACAGATAGGGTAATCAAATAAACATTTATTTAAAGCATAGTTTATCTGTGGCAACCCGTCTCTTTGCCATATGAGAACAATGGAAGAAACTCTCCCCCGGGCAAAGAGACAGCACCAAGTCAGGCCTGTGCAATGCTGAAGTGACAATGGAGGACCACTACTGGACTTCTGCAGAATTAATAGGTACTTTGTTTTCAAGGCAGCAAAGACATTCTTGTGCTCACAGGTCATGTATACAAACTGCTCCAACCACGTACTCTCTGACAGACTTTCTTAATGACTTTGGTTAAATTTCTTAAAGCTGTACTTCTAAAAAAGTGTAGACATTTCATGAAGCACACAAGCACTAACTTTAACCTCAGAAATAACATTTCATCTTCATCTGCCTCTTTAGGCTTCTAAATGGCTTTTAAAATCTGATCTTAATGTTTTGTGCCTCTATTCACCATCTGTTAAATGATGATGAACACTTTTCTCCCATCTTTTTTGGTTGATTAGGCTATAAGCAAGTAAACTCGTCTGTTTGGTATTCAAGGCTGAACTGAGACAAATGGGTAAATTCTGCATGACGCAAACTGATGCTAATCTTCTCCCTTTACCTGTCTTCACCTTAAACTACATTAGTGTTTTTCAGAAACTTGTCTTTTACTGTATCTTTGAGTGCCAGTTCAGCAGTCTGAACTGGGGCCTCAGGAAAGTGCAAATTAATAATAGAATTACTGTGATTGATTAATGCATGAGTATCTTGTGGGCAGGGATGGGAAATGTTATAATTGCTTAGCGTCAGGCAATAATCAATAATAATAGTAATAGCAACTAAACATATTCCAGGTCGACAGATTTGAGCCGATTAAGTGGCATGGGTGGATTCCTGAATTTGCAGTGCTCAGACTGGGTCTTTCAGCAGACCCAGTGCTCCAGAGCAAGGGATTTTCATTTGCTTAAGAAGACATAATAGGAAATTTTTCCTTATTGTGAGAATGTTTGAGATAGAATTCTCTCACATAGATAGAACTGGAATGTCATTATGTGAGTTAGAAGAAAATATCCTTAGCTGAATTAGTACAACGAGCAGGATGACATACACCTCAACACAGTACTGTGGTGTGTTAAGGGTCTTAAATTTAAAATACATTTGCATCCACTCTAGGATCCTCATACAAAAGTTTACTGGAAATGAAAACAAACCACTCTGCTTTATATTAAATTACGTCTATGTTGCACAGGTCAGAGTAACACCTGACAAGGCAATGACAACTTATGTGTAAAGCAACAGAGAATCAGGCTGATGGTATCAAAATATTTCAGCAGGCTGGTCTCCAGTGTGGCTGAATCATGAGCAGAGCATGACTGGAGACAGGAAAGAATCAGAGAGCATGTCTGCACTTTGCAATACACAGAGTTGCAAAGATCCTCAAGAAACTGCCCCAGACACTAGCTCCCACAGCAAATGTATTTTAGCTGCACGTTGGCTAGTTAGCAAGGTTAAGAGGCAGACCTAATTGTATTAAGCCCAGTGCCTGGCTAACGCTTGCAGAAACTGAGATTTTTGTGATACGATGCACATCCTTTTATGCAGTGCCACATCAAGTAGCATGGAGATGTCAAAAGATGGCATTTTACACTTTGTAATGAATGAACCAAGAGGCTAGGTAAGCTATGGGTCAAGTAGGAAATTTCTACCCTGTGGACAGTGTTGAGAGTTGTCTGTGTTTTAATTTGATCTTCTCTGGAATAAATGCCTACATTTTCGACAGTTCCTGAAAAAGTCTGCTTTAGCAAGAATTGACAGCTTAATCTTCAGGTTGCTGACTTCAAGGGGTAGCCAGAGAGAAATCATCTGTGATTTTCTTAATGGAAAATTAGAATCATATTTTTAAAGCCTTCTGCTGCTAGGAAAGCCCCTCTGCAGGTTCTACCTTCCAATAATTTCTCAATTTCTTAAGACTTCAGAGAAGTCTGAGGAATAATGTCACTTGTTCACTAAGTCAGAACTGACCATTCTAAAAATAAGCAAAAATTTGTCTTTAATGAAATCAGGGTAACAGAGGCACATGAACAGATTTTCTCCTTATTTTTTAATCACATTGACCGCCTGTTTTAAAGGAAACCTGCTACTGACAAGCCCCCCAAAAGAAAAGAGGAGAAATATATATTAAATGCTTTCAATGTTTGTAAGTAGTTTTATTCACATTCAGTTCAATTTTTCCTTGAAGTTGCTAGTGGCACATATTAGAACTGTGGGGGGAAATGTACAGCATTTTGTGAACAACATTGAAAACTTCAGTAAAAAGGTGCTAAAAGTTCAAAATTCTTGAGCAGCATAAGCCAATCTGCATGACCAGCCCTAATTTGTAAATTATATATTTTATTGTACTATATGTTGTAAATTCCTGCTGTTTGGAATCACAAAGCCCCTGATCTGTGAGTTCTCCCATGTCTGGGATAGGCGTTTTTTTGGAGCAATTTAGGATTTCTAATCCTGGCTTTGCTCATATGTATAATTTAACTTCCGTTTACACACTGTATCAAGAAAAAAACAACTTGCTCATCTGACAGATTTAACAACTAAAACGATGGCCTACTTATTCATGTGATATAAGTGTTTACTTTCAAGAGAGGAAAATCTACTCATCACAATAATTATCTTATCCGAGCAATGAAGCTTGAAAACATTCACCGCCAATTTTTCAGTTAAAACTGCTAACTTTATTGACCTGATAGCATTAACAGGGCCATAAAACTGAAGAAAAGACCAAAAAACTGAGCTACCAGTGTAATTAAGGCAATGCTGCTGTTGAATATACTTTTATAGCTTGAAAATGAACTTTTATTTCACTTCTAAGTCAGAGTTTGTAAGCACTAGTGTGAGTGCCTGTATGTCTCTTTCACAGCAAAAAAAGCTTAGGCGCTTGGAAAGCAATTTCCCAGAGAGGTATAAATCTAAGAGATCAGAATGCCTACTTCTTAGCAGGTTTGGGGTTTTATTTTTGGGGGGTGGATGTTGATGTGTATCTTAAAAATCAGCAGTGGAAAACCAGTGACAGAAATCCACAGAGGAACTATTTTCTAGGAAGGCACCATTATATCTTGCTTTGGGTTCTGTATCTGAAAACATTTTTTAAGTACAGTAAATGCCTTTGTTGTCCATCATTTCTCTTTTCTTTGTATCAAAGCTGGGAAACTTGAAATTTTAGACTGGAAATGTTAGATAAATAAATATATATGTACATAACAAATTCTCAATTTTTTTCATCTTTTTTTCAGTCTGAAAATCGTGCTAAATAAAGACTCAACTGTCTATGTTTTCCTCTTTTTTTAACCTCTTTCTTATTCTAAATTATTTCTACATTAAGTACAAAACTATTTGTCTATTTTACAATCATTTGCGTACTGCGAAGTCCTGCACCTGTGTCAGAGCAACCCCAAGTATCAGTACAGGTTGGGGGATGAAGGGATTGAGAGCAGCCTGGCTGAAAGTCTTTTTTCAGTGGTGCCCATTGATAGGACGAGGGGTAATGGGCACAAACTTGAACATAGGAAGTTCCATCTTAACATGAGGAGGAACTTCTTTACTTTGAGGGTGGTGGAGCCACTGGAACAGGCTGCCCAGAGAGGTTGTGGAGTCTCCCACTCTGGAGACATTCCAAACCCGCCTGGACGCTGTCCTGTGCAACCTGTTGTAGGTGACCCTGCTCTGGCGGGGGGGTTGGACTAGATGATCTCCAGAGGTCCCTTCCAACCCTGACTATTCTGTGATTCTGTGATTCTGTGTGAAAAAATCTTGGGGGTATTGGTGGATGAAAAGCTGGACATGAGCCGCCAATGTACGCTCACAGCCCAAAAGACCAACCATACCCTGGGCTGCATCAAAAGAAGCGTGGCCAGCAGGGCGAGGGAGGTGATTCTGCCCCTCTACTCCGCTCTGGTGAGACCCCACCTGCAATACTGTGTCCAGCTCTGTAGTTCTCAGCGCAAGAGAGAGCTGGACCTGTTGGAGCGGGTCCAGAGGAGGGCCACAAAAATGATCAGAGGGCTGGAGCACCTCTCCTATGAGGACAGGCTCAGAGAGTTGGGGTTGTTCAGCCTGAAGAAGAGAAGTCTCTGGGGAGAGGCCATTTCCTCTTGTCTTATCACTTGTTACTTGGGAGAAGAGACCGACCCTCACCTCGCTACAACCTCCTTTCAGGTAGTTGTAGAGAGTGATAAGGTCTCCCCTCAGCCTCCTCTTCTCCAGGCTAAACAATCCCTCAACTGCTCCTCATAAGACTTGTTCTCTAGACCACTCACAAGCTTTGTTGCCCTTCTCTGGACGTACTCCAGCACCTCAATGTCTTTCTTGTAGCGAGGGGCCCAGAACTGAACACAGTATTCAAGTTGCGGCCTCACCAGTGCCGAGTACAGGGGGATGATCACTTCCCTAGTCCTGCTGGCCACAATATTTCTGATACAAGCCAGGATGCTGTTGGCCTTCTTGGCCACCTGGGCACACTGCGGGTTCGTATTCAGCAGGCTGTCCACCAACACCCCCAGGTCCTTTTCCGCTGGGCATTTTTTCAGCCACTCTCCCCAAGCCTGTAGCGCTGTATGGGGTTGTTGTGGCCCAAGTGCAGGACCCGGCACTTGGCCTTGTTGAACCTCGTACTGTTGGCCTCAGCCCATCGGTCCAGCCTGTCCAGATCCCTCTGTAGGGCCATCCTACCCTCAAGCAGATCAACATACTTGAGTGTATGATTCTATGATTTCCTAGTAGTACTTGGTAACTTCCCTCGAAGACTCTTCCACTGCTCTTAATACCACTGTCAGGGGACCTTAAGTGGGCTCATAAAAAAAAAAAGTTTCTGAAAGTTTCCCAAAACCACTGAAAAGTGAAACTTTAGGCTTTCATTAAAAGCTTTGCAAAGCCAATAGTTTTTGTTTGTTTATTTTTTAGTAGGCATTATGAACCTAACCAGCATGGTTGTCTGCTGCTTTGGGTCACTCAGTGAGCTGGCTTGCATAACTCAAATACTTGAGAAGCCACAAATAATCCAAGCCCATGCTCAGTCTGCAGAAAATAGTAGAGGAAAAGACATCATTCCAGCGTTCTCCAATACCATATGGCAAATAGCATTTTCTGCTGGTATGCAGCACATTTTAACTCCAAGGAATTTGCATTTATATTCAACTAATTAACTCCATTTATTTTTTTACCAGGATGTCCTTTCTGTTAAAAGGAAAGGAAATCCAATCTCCACCTAATGTGATTATCATTTTTATTACGTGTGTAATTGTTGGGAGAGGAAAGGGGATTTTAAAGGCTACCTAATAAATATGCACACAACATATATCAAGTTAAGGGAGAAAGAAAGCATGCCAAACAAACTTTTGTTTGAAATCTCAGTTTCTGACAGATACAGATTGTCCAATTATCACCTGCATTTTCTTTTAGGGTCATCAGGGGGCTAAGTACATACTTTAAAAGTTATAACCTCCTCAAACAGCCAGAGTACAAATGTAGCTGTTAGTGACCCCCTTCTCATCCACTGTTGTTGACAACATCCAAGGTCAGCATTATGTACATGTGTATGTGTTGATGCCAACTGCTATTCAAGTGCTATATTTTTTTCCTGTTGCACTGGCAAGAGACACTTCTCTTCCCCAAAAGTATCAAGGAGCAGACGACCCTCCTGACTGTCACGTTCTCCCTGTCAGAGCAAAGCGTTAGGTATTTCAGCTGTATTCATGGTCCTAGTGTTGGCCTGATGTTGCCATTTCAAAATATGTTATTAAAAATAATTTATCACTGGGATGAATCTTATTGTGAGACACTGTGTACGAGCTCCCCAGATTTCCTAGCATGAAAGGAAGAAATGGGAATAAAACAATGGAGAAGGAGCTCCACCAAGGCAGGGTGAAAGCATAGGCTTTACAGCCCACACAAGTGTGGTGGGTTGACCCTGGCTGGACATCAGGTGCGCAACAAAGCCGCTCTATCACTCTGCTCCTCAGCTGGACAGGGAAGAGAAAATATTACAAAAAGCTTATGGATTGAGATAAGGACAGGAAGATCACTCAGCAGTTACCGTCACAGGCAAAACAGACTCTTCTTGGGGAAATTAGTTTAATTTATTACCAATCCAATCAGAGTAGGCTAATGAGAAATCAAAACTAAACCTTAAAACACCTTCCCCCACCTCTCCCTTCTTCCCAGGCTCAACTTCACTCCCAAATTCCCGAGCAGCACAGGGTGATGGGGAATGGTGGTTGTGGTCAGTTCATCACATGTTGTTTCTGCTGCTCCTTCCTCCTCACAGGGAGGACTCCTCACACTCTTCCCCTGCTCCAGCGCGGGGTCCCTCCCATGGGAGACAGTCCTCCACAAACTTCTCCAATGTGGGTCCTTCCCACAGGCTGCAGTTCTTCGCAAACTGCTCCAGCGTGGGTCCCCCATGGGGTCACAAGTCCTGCCAGCAAACCTGCTCCAGTGTGGGTTCCTCTACCCCTGGGGCCACAGGTCCTGCCAGGAGCCTGCTCCAGCATGAGCTCTTCATGGGGTCACAGGCTCCTTCGGGCATCCACCTGCTCCGGTGTGGGATCCTCCACAGGCTGCAGGTGGATATCCACTCCACTGTGGACCTCCATGGGCTGCAGGGGACAGCCTGCCTCACCGTGGTCTTCACCACAGGCTGCAGGGGAATCTTTGCTTCAGCACCTGGAGCACCTCCTCCCTTTCTTCTTCACTGACCTTGGTGTCTGCAGAGTTGTTGCTCTTACATATTCTTACTCCTCTCTTCTGGCTGCTGCCATGTTGGATTTTACTTTCCCCCTTCTTAACAATGTTATCCCAGAGGTGCTACCCCCATTGCTGATGGGCTCGGACATGGCCAGCAGTGTGTCCATCTTGGAGCTGGCTGGCATTGGCTCTGTCAGACATAGGGAAAGCTTCTAGCACCTTCTCACAGAAGCTACCCCTGTAGCCCTCCTGCTACCAAAAGTTTGCCATGAAAACCCGATACAGTCTGTCAGTCCTGGAACTGTGCATCTGCTTTTGCAGAATAAATACAGAATCCTGAATGTTAGGCTTCCCTGGCAAGCACAGAGGAAATAAGTTTTGTAATATGTATGAGTTCATTAATTTTTGTTCTTTTATTCCTGTTATTGTTTCTCACTGATAAAATCCCATGTGGCTCCTATTTTCAAAACCAATCATTTTTGAAGGATGATGCTTCCAGTTTGGGCAGCCCTCCTAAATGGACACTGCCAGGGTCAGAGATCTTCTGAACATCTGCCATCTCATCTCACGTTGTTAAGATACAGTAAGTTAGACATTTGCTGATAACATCAATATCCCAGGTTATATCTTTACAATCAAGGCAGAGAAATAGGCAGCACCACAGGGCAGTTAATCCATCTTATATTAGAAACTGGTTTTAGGAAGAAAGAAATCATCCACTGAAATTGTCTGCTTCTCTCCATTGACTATAAAGGTAGAGTGACAAGCTCAGATATAAAAGTCTAACTATTAGAGCAAGTTAGGGTAATGGCACCTATGTTAGGGGTCAATAATGCTTATTCAGACTACTGGGACCTTTGTGGTCTTGATAAGACTGCCTTAACAATATCTATTTTGCCTTGATCTTTCTGGGTTCCCTGGGAACCAGAGAGCACATTATATAATACAGGTAATTAAGGGACCAGAATTATTGAGCCAAACTGATGAAGTGCTTGTAGCTGTGGCTAGAACAGGGAGGTTGCTGCAGCAGGATCTTGGGAACATGTCAGGACTGAAGATTTCTAAAACCCAGGACTGAAGACTTCATGCATGTCGCTGAACCGAGTCCTGTTCTCATTGTCTGACCTGCGTAACCGAAGTGACACAACCCATCAGTGTGATGGATGATGGGATCAGTAAACAGGTACCCCTGAGAGGATCTGTTCTGGGATACAGCACTTGGCTATAATGTTTCAAGGCCCAGGTCAGAGTTCTGACAAAGTACTGCATTCGCCCATATGGACAAACTCACCAGTTTGGGCAATGTGTTTATGTCAATTGTAAATGTGCTCAAGGCTGAGCATAGTGAGGGTGGTGCCATGATAAACTGAAGAGCCTGAGTTCCCAGCTTGCACAGCTCTCAAATATCTGAGTCACCGAGGAGGAAGAAGGAAATCTACCGTTACATGGTAAAACTGGAAATGTGCAGTCTGATTTTCACACCATCCAAATGCATTTGCATATGTATTAATATCGATTTTCAAGTGAATTGTAAGAGTTCCTGTACTTCAGTCTAATCATAATCTCCCCTCTGCCATGAGCTGCCGAGTGATTTGGGCGGCAGCCTGTCACATAGCCCTGCCAGGAGAGAAGTGCTCTTTAGGGGATAATGATATCGTTTGGATAATGGACACTGGATGTGATTTGGTATGCTTACTTAGCATGCTGGATACTGAAAAAGGAGTCTGCACATAGCTTGCTTAAACTATTTAGCTGTCTTCATTTGACTCATTAAAATCTCCACAGACTGGCCTAAATCATAATCCCATTACGGTCGGTGGCAAAACTCCCACTGACTTCCATGGATCTCTCTCTCTCCTTTTCAATTTCACTCTCCATCACTCTTTCTCAGTCTTATCCCAGTCAGCACTTCTGCACTCATGGAAACAGAGCTGAAAGCAGCAGGATCTTTTCCCCCTCTTTCACCACTTGATGGGATGCACAGATGGCTTTTCCTCTCCCTCCCTCCCTCCTCCCACAATCCCAGCAGAGCAGGAGGGGGAGGAGGAGGGCTGTACTCAGCCTGCCTGTCATGACACTTGAGATGGACTAAGAGACCGTCACAGCACCTAAGTTCAAAATGAGTAATTCAGGTCTTGTGCTGTGCTGGGACTGTCAGGCCTGAATTCCCTGTAGCATCACAGGGAAAGAAAGAGTCACAATGGTTAAACTTAGGCAACTCTTGCTGGTGGTCTAAACATTGCCTTCACTTTGCTCCACGGGCAGTATGGGACGCCAGCCCTTAATAGCCAGAGGTTTGAATTGCTCATTTCTCTTCTGAATTTAGACATTGTAATTGGAGTTTCATTTCATATAGCAGCCAGAATAGGCAGTCAGACCGCAGCCCTAAATCACAGTCTGAGCTGTTCATTGCTCTCACGAGGTTATTAGATGCCATAGCAGATGGCCTGAGGTACCAGAGGAGGTACTCCGATTATACCCTTAGGGCCTCTGATAAAACTGACCTCTCTCATACATTTCATGAGACACATTAGAGCACGGAACTTCAGGACTGTCTCATACGTATCTGCGCACAATTTATTTCTTTCAATGCAGTTTTGCTTTCAGTCAAATTAGGCAGAGAATAACATTCCCTCAAAATAATAGCAACTGTGTTTCCACCCTACATGGACAAAATTTGCTTTCACTTAAATAGAACAAAGAATTAAAAAAATAATATTGAAACAGTGAATCTAATGGTAAATAGTCTGGTTTCATCAGATGTGGAGCTAGCGGGGCTGAGGAGGAAAGAGAGAGGGCAGCAGTGCTGGCCAGCATGGCACGTTCTCCATATGCTACCACTGGGTGTCTGAGCTGCCCCACGAAGATTAGGGCAGGGGGTTAACCACGACTGGATTCAGCAGAGTGACAGCACAGGTGACTTGGTCAGCGTTGTTTGTGTCTCTCTTAAGATATCTACTTATTTATAGGGTTGTGCTGCCCTTCATGTCATAAACTTAGTATATATATAAAAGTTTGCTTTACTGGAAGTTGATTTAATAAAGGCGGCAGATAGGTGCTAATTTCTCTGAAAGGAGTGGGTAACTGCTGAATAATATGGAAACCATTCCCCGCTCCCCCAGTTTCAGTATAGCTGTGATGAGGCTTATATACAATGGAGTATTACACTGGAATATGATGCCTTCTTTGGCTGCCTGACACAATAGAGTCCTCAGACCAACCATTTTCAAACTGTTACCTGAGCTTTCTTAGGATGCAATAAATCTGAGTACAAACCACCTCCAAAGAAGTTAACATTGTTCTCAGGTCCATAATGTTCAAGAAGTAGAAGCTTTAACAGAATGGAAGATACATCAAAACACATGCAATTCTTTGCCTACCATTACTTAAGTGCACTCCATTAAACATGTTTCCACTTCTTTGAAACAAAAACTATTTTCTTCTAATATTTGTTACAAACAGTTTCTAGTATATGAACAATATGTAGGAGTTTTTTAATTGTTAAGACTTCACCCTGCAGATTAAGTTTCCTAAGGAACTGTTCTAACCTGCATAATCCAGTGAGGAGCACCATGTAAAAGGTCAGAGGAACTAGGGAGACAGAGAGACAGTCAGATATTCTCTTACTGAGAAAAAACTATGGCTCTGAGATAAAAATGTGCTTTTATTTGAAGGAAGCAGGTATTATACAGAAAGCCAAATCTTGGTCACCTAAAATCCCTGTTTTACAACTGGGATGATTGATCTCAAGCAAGTGAATTGAATTTGGTCTCAAAAGTTTCACAGTTCCTCAAAGTGGTGAGCTGGAAGCTGATAGAAACACACAGAAAAGTGTATGTTCAGCAAATAATTAAAACTAACTGGGGAATAGCTTTTATATGTCTGATTCCTCAGGCAAACCACCAAGAAGCTTTATGTTGATTTTAAGTAACAGCTGCATGGAGGAATTATCAGTTTAAATAGAGGTTATTATTAACCTTAACTAGTAAGATCTTGAGCTCATCTGACTGTTTTATTCAGAGCATATTTGAGTATAGCTGTATTCAGTCTGGATCTGATCTAGTTTTGCTCTTCTGCATTCTTCTTATCCAATATCCCAATTCTGACACTGGCCAGTACAGGGTGCTTGAAAGAAGGGGCAAATAACCCATCAAAAAGCAGATGTTGATAATGAGCCAGTTTGTGGTATGCACTGCTCCGGCATCATCAGTGTTCTTCCTCCTCTATGTATGCACTGCTGAGTGCTGCATCTCAGGCCATGTGTACCAGAAGATCCTGATTTCTTGACAGAGACCTGTTTCAAAATCTGTAGGCACATTCTTTTCTATTGTTCGCTTGAGTTGCAGAAGGTGGTAAGTTGGATCAGAGAGGACATAGGCACATGTTATGTTCTGCTGACCTTCGCTACAAGGATGATAAGCAGCAGCAGAGAGGCAAGATAGGCAACTTGAGGCAGCAACATATTAAACCGTATTAGTACGATTTTCCAGAACACTTCTGTCCATACTTAAGACAAACATGAAATGCCTCCACACAGCATTTTGAAACACTATTTTCTTTTTATCTAACAGAATAAATCCACAGAACAAGCCAAAACCGGTCAAACCTATAATTGTTATAAAATCTAACTGGGGCTCAGGTCAAGGTCATCTGGATTTTCCTTCTCCTGCCATTCATAGCTTGTCTTCTGAAGTCCAGCTAGCCCGCTACTACAACAGAAACTTGTCCATTTCTTCCCTTCTCACATCCAAAGAACCTTCCTTTTTAACCTAGGCTTTCACCGTGTCTTCAGAAGCCTCCCCTACATTCTAGACATCCATTATTATGGATTCATTCATTATACTTGGGAATTTGCCATGCAGCGTACCCTTGCCTCCTGTGGACATTTGGAACATGCCGGCTCTCCTGACTTTTGAACAGCCACATTAACATGTATCAAAGATGCACATATCAAAGTACAGTCATTATGATTAATTACTCCAGATATCCCCTCAGGGCAATTAAATCAGGGGGACTACTGCACAAACATATTCAGGATGATTCCAATACCAGAGACAGGTCGGTCAGCCCCTTGCAATCCTGGCATGTATAAATACCATAAATCAAGTAGGTACATGCCAGAAGCCTTTTCAACAGACAGAGCCACATAAAGGCACTTCTTGTAGAATCACTTTTCATAGTAGCACCCAGAATTCTCCCATGACTTCTTAAGGTGTTAAACCCTTTCACTTTATAGTTTATCTCAGTTCTTACAGTGAAGAATTATACCACAATTCCTTGAGCTGATTTAACACTAAGATATCTTTCCTTTTGGGCAGAGCCCCAAAACATTATATATATTCTTAGAATGTAGAAGCCTTTGCTCCCAAGATTGAATAATTTCTGCTGTATATACAACCAAAAACCCTCCAACAGTCCTGGGATAAAAACATACATGACTTACTGATAATCAGGTTTATGAATAAAAAAGGATTAGGTTGGCTGACTCCCCAGGATTATTAACTAAAATATGATTGCTTATCTTTAACTGGAAAGTAGCAGTGTATCCCAACTATGGCCCATTTCCAGCAGCAATAAACATTTTTCCTACTACATTTGCAGTACAGTTTTCAAGCATATATTAAAATTTGAAATTCAAAAATATCATTAATTTTCCAGTTAATGTGTTCAACCTCTCCTATGTGGAGAGTACTTAAATAAAATCAGTGGAATGAGCTACTACTGTGCCTTAGTCAAGATCTCAGGTGACTATCATTCAATTCTAGTGTTCTTGCAGTAAAGCTGGGGTGCAATTATTAAGATTTTTATTTAGAAACAGCAAATACTTTGAATTTTTTGTGCCTTTATCATAATCAGGACTTTTATATACATGAAAAGAACATGCAGCAATCTGCCAGATCTATCCAAGTTATAGGCATATTAACTCTGGAAAATAGAGTAAATATATACCTAACTATAATCTATTTATCTATCTAGAACTGCATATACACATACCAAAGCAAAAAGGTAATACTTTCCACTTACAGAAAAAAAATCTCCTGTCTATTTTCATGGAACAGAGCTTGGCAGAATAACTTTGCTTTATTTTGCTTTGAAATACTTCTTTAGTTGTGCAAAATGGTTTACAATGATTCATCCATAGGGTCCTCCATCCCTCCAGTGACATCCTGTCTTGATTTATGGAGGAATTAAACATCTTTTTAAGAGGTACATACAGGGTCAACCACAGAATTTGAAAGCAGATCTTGCAGCTCTTTTGGCCCATAACGAGGACTAAAGTCAATAACTAGTATGTGCTGATGAGAGAATGCTGTGCTGACATGATACATTCTTCCTCCTTAGCCCATGTGGGTACATTTAAACCTTCTGAATGGAGCACTCAGGGTTTCACGTGAGAATTGTACTCCACCCACAGTTGCTAATTCATTGAATCACAGAACAATTTAGACCAGAAAGATCCTGTGAAGGTCATCCTGCTCAAAACAGAGGCCTCATTGATCAGGTTGCTCAGAGCCTTGTCCAGTCAAGCTTTGAAAAGCTCTAAGGATGTAGAGTCCAAGAGTGTTCTAGCCAACCTGTTTCAAGAGTTGGTGGGGTTTTTCCATGCCCAGTGAGAATATCCCTTATTATAGTGTGTGTCTGTTGCATCTCATCCACGCTACCTGCAAGTACTTTAGTTTTAACTTCCCACAGTTACCAAAAAAGTCTAGTCTTGGGTCAAGAGAACTATGAACTGTTGCACGTGTTACCTGTATTATGGATGAAACTGGTGCACTGTAAAGGGCTTTGTTTGGACAGAGCCATGTCACAACATGAGGTAAAGCATACCCTCAGATGTTCACTATAAACAGAATTGCAATGTCATAGTAAAGTAAAGAGCGGTTGAAGGAGCTGACACTGTTTAGTTTGAGGAAGAGGAGGCTGAGGGGAGACCTCATCACTCTCTACAACTATTTGAAAGGACACTGTAGAGAGGTTGGTGCTGGTCTCTTCTCACAGGTAATTAATGGCAGAACAAGAGGGAATGGCTTCAAGCTCCAACAGGGTAGGTTTAGACTGAACATTAGGAAAGATTTTTTCACAGAAAGGGTGGTTGGGCATTGGAATAGACTGCCCAGGGAGGTGGTTGAGTCACCATCCCTGGATGTGTTTAAGAGACGTTTAGATGTGGTGTTGGGGGATATGGTGTAGGGGAGAACTTTGTAGAGTAGGGTAGATGGTTGGACTCAATGATCCCAGGGGTCTCTTCCAACCTAGACAATTCTATGATTCTATGATTCTAAAGTTAAAATAAAATAAAGTACCAATGCAGTAAAGACTGCTTTGGACAGAGTGCTGCTTCACAGACAATCTCAGGACTTCATTATTAGCTTGCTTTCTAAGGCAGAAGGAAAATAGCATTTCTAAATTTACTGTGAAAGGGAATGGAGCACCAGCTCTGGGATGGTCTGACTGGTGGAATTCCCCAGAAGTTATAGTAAATAGTAGCTTAATTTAGTGGCAAGCTTGAAGCCTGGAAACAGATTTTCCAGCAGCTCATTATGCAGCTGGTGTACAGCCAGATGAGAAAGAAAACCAAACAGGCTTCAACAACTGCCTAGCAGGCAGGGTTTCACAAGACCTGTCTGCTCAAAACCAAATGGTTTCCACAAAGTAATTCAATTCTGATGAATGAACAAATTCCAGTAGGAAAGAAATAAGGATTTTTTTTCTGATTCACAGAATCACAGAATCAAATGTCTGGGAGGGATCTTCAGCTACATTACTAATGGTAATGGACTTCCAGCTATTCCCTGAATGTTTTGTTTTTTTTGAGATTCCCTTGACAAACCATGGCCTTGATGTTCTCCTCTCCTGACAGAAACAGGATTCCTATTTATAGATTAATAGCCATTTTGTACCAATAATGACTTCCAGATGTTGGTGAGGAGATTCACCAGGAAACACCCAGGATGGACATTTTGCTCTATGGGGAGGTGCCACCTTGGAAGCCCTACCTCAGTGTCTCCACTGAGGTCTCTCCGCACTTATTTTGTTGTAACTTGCTACCTTATTCCAGCTGCAAGTCTGAAAAACCTGGGGCAGCTGATTTAAAGTGATTAATCTCTCCAAGTACAAAAATTTACAGACATAAATGTGACTTAAAAATCAGGCCAAATCATTCTAAGAAAAGAATAAATGCTTATTCATATGCATTTTTATTAACAATAATTGGAGTTCTGCTACAGTAGGTAGATGCTGCTATAGCATTACTAAGATGCAGACAGTGCTGTACAGCCTCAAGAAGGTTGGAGTGAAATATAGTAAGAAGCACATTGAATGACTTCTCCCAACCTACAGTTGAAAACATTTTGTGCAGTCAAGAGCCAGTTCTGCAGAACTGTCCTGTAGTTATGGGAACAGGTTAAGGAAGCTGAATGGTAACGTTTTAACCTGTTATTTATCCGCAGAGAAAAGAAGATAAGAAATGGGCTCAGTATTTCCCAGTGCATGGGTCTTCAACATTACACAAGATTTTAGCAGAGGAGTATAGAAATCAAGTTAATGGGCTGAGCATGCCAGATTCTCAATCAGATGGGAAGGAGGTTTATACATTCTAGGAGACCACACACAAAGCCTACACATGTGTGTACATAAAAAAGACATTGCTAATGAATCCTGTAGACAAGTGGAATTTTAAGACTGCATTATGAAATGAATGGAGAAGGCAGTTGTTACTGTTCTGAAAATATGTTAAAGGATAACCTCCATAAAAATGGAGTCTTACAGTGTCGAAAAGACTTTAATGATAGCTGAGGCTTGGAAGGCCTTCAGAACTCACCTCCTTCCTGGAAGAAAGCACTGTTTTTAGCTCTGTGGTAATTGCAGGATGTCTTCCCACTCCAGAGTGACGGTGATTATCTCCAAACATAGGATAAGTTTACTATCCCCAGACAAATAATAAAACATTATCTTTCTTTTCCAGGAAACTAATTAAACAGGCTCAAGCTGTAACAATGTGTGTACAGTAATTTCTCCGTTATTGTAGTTACAAAAATTAGTGTCAGGTACCAAAAGGAACAAGAATAAAGAATGCATTGTTGAAAGATAATGAGGTAATTATTACCTAAGTATCTAGAAAAGTATATTTTTTTTGCATTGTAAAAATGCTCACTTACAAATTATCTATTTTTCCTACAGATTTTTATCACCTCTCTTGTTGTTACTCTTTCTATCTGGCTTGATCTATGCCATTGTGCAATACTTGGACCCCAAACCTTTCAGCAAGTTAGGAATACAAAATCAGTGAGTGCTTTTCCAAATAAATTTCAAAGCTTTTTCATTCATTTACAAGTCAAAGAAGGAATGCGAAATTTGGGGTTTAGTGTGTTTAAATGGAAATTTACCACTCAAAACATCCCTTTCTCCTGGAATCCATTGCCAGGATTCCTCAGCACAGTACAGTACATATATTCGTCCTTAAAAGGAGAATGAAGTTGAGGAATGGATAAATATAAATCTAAACACCCAAAGGCACCCTGGGTGACGGTCCACATCATTCTTTCATCATCAGATGGAATGACTTTTTGAAGGAATGGGGCCTCTTCCATCTGTCTTTAAAATCAGGCAGAGGCAGCTTTGACCCTGCTTTGCAGTCCCTGATTGCACTTGCTTCAGAAACCATCACTTCCTTTTGGCCTCTCTGTGAAGTAACACCCAGCAAACAGGCACCTGGTCAAAGAACAGCAGTCCACAGTAATGCTGAAGACATTTGAAACATGGACATACAAACAGTTTTGGAGGAGAAATACCAGTATCCACTTTTCCCATGCTACATATAGTTGTGTTCATAAACCCACCTCTGCAGTACCTCACGAAGGAAGCAAAGATTATTCCCTGCAATTACTCTGTTTCCTCTCTTGTTCAAAAAGGTTATTGTGGAACCAGTGGCCTCAGCAGAAGCCAGTCATTATTTCAGGACCTATTCTGCAAACCACCACAGGATTGTTAAGGTTGGAAGGGACCTTCAAGATCGTCGAGTCCAACCATTAACCTAACCTGACAAAACCACTTCTAAACCATATCCCCAAGTACCACCTCTACCCTTTTCTAAACACCTCCAGGGATGGCGAATCCACTACCTCCCTGGGCAGCCTATTGCAATGTTGGATAACCCTTTCGGTGAAAAAGTTTTTCCTAATATCCAACCTAAACCTCCCCTGGCTTAACTTGAACCCATTTCCTCTCATCCTATCACTTGTCGCAAGGGAGAAGAGGTCAGTCCCCATCTCTCTACAACCTCCTTTCAGGTACTTGTAGAGAGTGATAAGGTCTCCCCTCAGCCTCCTCTTCTCCAGGCTAAAGAGCCCCAGTTCCCTCAGCCGTTCCCCATCAGACTTGTCCCCTGCACCCCTCACCAGCTTCGTTGCCCTTCTCTGGACACGCTCCAGCACCTCAATGTCTTTCTTGTAGTGAGGGGCCCAGAACTGGACACAGTACTGGAGGTGGGGTCTAACCAGTGCCGAGTACAGGGGGATGATCACTTCCCGAGTCCCGCTC
>VZSZ01000938.1:441317-515697 GCA_013398815.1 Ibidorhyncha struthersii | reverse complement strand
CCTGTCCAGGCCATGAGCAGCCAGTTTCTCCAGGAGAATGCTGTGGGAAACTGTGTCAAAAGCTTTGCTAAAATCCAGGTAGACGACATCCACAGCTTTTCCCTCATCCACTAAATGGGTCACCCTATTGTAGAAGGAGATCAGGTTTGTCAGGCATGACCTGCCTTTCACAAACCCATGCTGACTGGACCTGATCACCCTGTTCTCCTGCATGTGCCGTGTGATGGCACTGAGGATGATCTGTTCCATGACCTTCCCAGGCACTGAGGTCAGACTGACCGGCCTATAGTTCCCCAGGTCCTCCTTCCGTTCCTTCTTGTGGATGGGTGTCACATTTGCCAACCTCCAGTCAGCTGGGACCTCCCCGGTCATCCAGGACTGCTCATAAATGATGTGAAGTGGCCTGGTGAGCTCTTCCCCCAGCTCCCTCAGTACCCTCAGGGGGATCCCATCCAGTCCCATAGATCTGTGTGCCTCCAGGTGCTGAAGCAGGTCCCTCACCATTTCCCCTTCATTCTGCTCCCCATGCCTGCCCTCTAGCTCAGGGGTCTGGATACTTAGGGAATGATGACCGGCATGAAATAGAAACACACATTTCAGATGGTTAGAAAAGTCCAAGTGACCAGCAATCAGTTTTAAGGTGATTGTAAATTGAAGCATTGCAAATGCCTCACAACAATAATTGGACAGCAGGCTTACCAACATCTAGCTGATGAGTTGCTGACCTGAGACAATAAAAATCAGCTTTTGGAATAGTCTGTTTCCATATCTATAGGAGTTTCCATATCGAAGTGATCTAGTGTTAAAGTTTTGAGAAAATCTCTGCATGGAGAGTTTTGGAAGCTTCTTGGGATCATCCTCAATCTTCCCAACAATGCAACTTCCATACGCTTGCTATTTGTTTTGTTCCAGGAGTTGCACTGTAGGCACCTATGCAAATCTACTGTGAATGCTTTGTTCTCATTCTGTCCGTTCAACAATCCTTCCACATTTCAGAAATACCTCTGAGCATCTCTCAAAGAGCCTTGTTTAATGCATGGGACTTTTCCTGTGAATGACACTAAATGTGGGCAAGAAGGGTGCCACATGTAAGCTTTTGGGAAAACAGTGATTTGCTGGAATAGGTGTGAGCACATGCTGAAGGCGTGGCTGTCCACATAGAACCAGTTTCCCAGTTTAAGTCAATATAGTTCCATCACCTTTGATGGAATTATGTAAATTTATACCAAGTCTATCAGCAGAAGGCTAACATGTTTCATCTTAGTACAAAAGCAACACCATTTTTTATATGTCTTGGAGTCTGAAAGTGCAACTGAGCACATTAAAGGGATGATTATGACCAGCTAAATCAACAATCAGTGTTGAAAATGCTTTTTTTATAGTAACTATTGGGCAAGCATTAAAAACTTAATGTCTTATTTCTCCTCACCATGTTAAGTCATTCTGTTCTCAGTTCCTGTGAATAAAATAATTATATTTGGAAAAATTTTATTTGATCTTTCATCTTGATGCTTAGAAGCAACTTCTCATTTTGTGGTGATGTCAATTAAATAAATATAATTAAAATATTTATAAAAGTAATGAGTGAACATGTTTAACTCTTACTTCAAGTTGAGGCTCAAAATTATATTAATACCTATGGAATTTTTTCAGCATTACAGAAGTGTAAATTGCTACATAAGTTGCAAGGCCAGAAAAAGGAATCCAAATGCCCATCTCCTCAGAAGGTGGTTCCCATGCCAACCTTCAACTTTTATTAAGGGATAGTTCAGATGCATAACCCTTCCAAAAGTTATGAAGCCTAATTTTTATAATAGCAAAGTAGTTTTTCTCCTCATAGTGTAACATTGCTGAGCCATTATTGAGTATATTTGCAGCAATAAGGCCACTCTTGGACAAAGCCTTGACAATTTCAGCTTCAGAAAGTTGTGGGATAGAAACTATAACACAATCTCAGCTCTAATGGGCATCATTATTCCCTCTATAGCTGCATCATATCTGGCTTTGTTGTGGCCAGTAGGAGTTAGATATTGTTAGATCCTGTAAGCAAGGAGATGTAGAAAGTCGAAGGGGACCTAACTACCACTTTATGTCCCAAATCCACAAAGGTAATGTGGTACCCTCAGTGTAGTTGCTGGGAATTAGATGGCTAAATTATTTTGAGTCATATGTACTTAAATACAAAGTTTAGAAGACTGAAATTCCCATGTAACCCTTGAGGTCTCTACATTTCTGTAAGTCTAGTGAGTGCCCAGTTAGAAGAAACAATTTGAAACCAGGTGTCTCCCATCAGTTTTGTCTTTGTCAAGAAATAATACATTCAGTAGTGGCTGTCCCTTGATGTTTCCTGCTAATGCTGCTGTGAATTGTCTAAGTAAGCAAAGCAGAGGACATGAAGCTAAGTCTTCCACACGTCAAGAGAGTGAGCAAACCACGAAGCCACTGGGCTTTGAGGGGTTTCAGAGGGAAAGAAGTAATACGGTTTGAGAGCCCAAGTTAAGCAAAAAGTTTCCAGTGTATCAGAAAACCCTAAACCTGGCGAGTGATTTGGTGAGGAAGAAAACTAGATTATCATTTTGAAAAGGGAAAAACAGAACTTAGAGATGAGTCAAATGAAAAGAAAATAATCAGAAGTGTTTTGTTTAGGACAGTCTAGGCCACAGAGAAGGCTAGGGAGGGGTACGTCGCCAGCCCTAATGGGTGAATTCCTCAGTGCATTTTAAAGGCAGCTGAAGCGGCTCTATTGACATCATCACTACCCTTAGGTACTTTGCATTGCTAAGACTCAGTCACTCCTCTGATTCTAGCTGTGTCACTACTATGAATAAAACTGTCTTTGGAAAATTTATCAATTACATTTTTTCCCTGTCAAGAGAGATTTTGAAGAAGAGCTTCTTGTTCAAAAAATGTTAACTTTTCCTCAGGAATAAATATGCTAATGCTAGCATGGATGAAGTTTCTGGTGAGAGTGAGAAAGAAAGCTCTACCACTCCCAAACAGCAGCTAGCCTTGGGCTTGGGGCACTCATCCAGTGCAGAACAAGATATGCCTTGAGACTAGAAAACATTCATGAAGCAGAGTGGAAGATCCAATTATTCCCCAGTTAGAAATCATGGAAAACACCTGTAAAATGAACCCTTTTTCAACTTACAGCAAGCTTTTTTTTTTTTTGCGTTAAAGTTATAAAATTATTTAGGTCTGAACTGCATTATTCTATTTCGTTTTCTTCTCTTTGCACTCCCAGCACCACATTCTCATCCACAGTAACAGATCATCATTGCAGAAATCCTCTCATTTTGTCCCAAGTTGCACTCCTTGGAAACTCTTGCTATTTTTCTCCAGTTCACTGATTTCTTTTCAAATTCAAATCCTGTGTTATGTTTCCTCTCTCTTTATGATCTGACCTGTCATTCCTGTCCCCATATGCCCTCCACTTTTATTGAGATAACTTTGTGTTCAGAATTACTTAATTTGGTTATTGATTGCTGTGGGAACACTGAAGCTTTGTGATTAATTGATCACACCATGAACCCCATGCTGGCAAGTGCTTCTGTGCCACACAGGGCTGGGATTTCTGTTTTCATCACTTTAAAAGATGGTACATAAAACCAGAACCATTCAGTGCTCCTGTTTAACATATCCATAGAATTTATTTCAAATAATTAGTTTCATATGCATCTAAGTCAGACAACATTTCAAAAGATACTTGCTAGTCTCAAGTGCTCTTCAGTCTCTTATGTTCCTCCTGGACAGTCAAGTATTGTAGTGGGACACAAAGTTACCAATGGTTTAAAGAGCCCTATGGCAACTGTGTAGCAATCCTATAACAAAAGAAAGGATTATTCCAAAAGAGATGGTGCTTGAAGCATTCTGCAGCTTGCTTATGTAAAACCATTCGTGGTTGGTGCTCCTTGCCCAAAAAAGCTGGCGTGCCACTGTGTGTGCCGGCATCATGCCATCCTAGCAGATGGGCGTAAGTGTAAGCAGCCAAGAGACCATATATGAACATCAAATGTGTTTTCTAAGAGCATAGTTCATAGCCAAGAATATTTCAATGGTTAGCTCTTTTGTCAGTGTAGTCAAGGAGAAGAGTAGCCAAGAAGAGGCAAGGATCCTCAAAAAGTGACCGATTTTATAAATGACAACACTTACAGTTCAAAACAGTCACAAAGAGTGTCTCCCCCAACAATTTCTTGTATTCAGATGCAAAATCCAAGTACAAGAAGTTGGTCGGGGTGCCACCATAGCAAACTTTTTAGTTATCTTCTACTGAATGTCAATAGGACACTCATAAAGGTCCGAGAGCCTAGGCATGGAGGTGGGAAACTCCCACTTCACCCCAGGCTGATGGAGGTAGCTCACATTAAGTAGAAGGATATGTGCCAGGGCACCACGTGTGCTGGCACGTCCCTGGGAGGAGGAGAAATGGGGGCTTCCCATGAGGGCTGGCAGGGCAAAGCCTTGCAGCCACAGCCTACCCCACCATCCCTAGACAGGGATCAGGGTGGCAGCTGGGAGAAGCCCCAGCCCACAGCATCAGGCAAGTTTGTGGTGATGGGGCAGGTCCAAGGTCAAGCTAGGAAGTCTCTCAATGCCTCAAGGCCTTGACAATAAATGTCCTCACTGCAGTTTGCCACAACTATGAACGCAACTGTCACTCGTAAAACTAAAATGACATTGCTTAATTTTTGCCATCATTAATAGAACTTTTAACTGAATTTCATGTAGAAGAAACTCACCAGTAATATAGATTACAAGATTAATATTGCTATAAAGTATTTTTAGAGTAGGCTGATGTCCCAGCCTGTCCTTGGTCTGTCCCCATCCCCGTGGCCCTGACTGGCAATCACGAGGATGTGTCTGACCCGGGTTACCCTCTCTGGGCCTGATGCTGACCCCCACCACAGGCTGATGTCCTGGCCTTACCTTGTCCTGTCCCCATTCCCATGGAGGTGCCCAATACTTTTCTCTTTCCATCAGCTACAAAGATAAGACTGCTGGTTTAGATTAGGTCTCCAAGACACTTGACTCGGGGTCCTCAGCTAGGAGGACACCCAGTTAAACACCTTCACCACCAGCTCTAGTTAAAACAGAACCAGTGTTGCAGGACCAAACCTTTGAGAGGAGAACTCTGGAATTTTCAGCACTTTCAATTATATTTATTTTTAAAAGCCTATGTTATAGTAAACCACAGTTTATGGTAAATGTGGTTCTTACCCCATTAGACTTGTAACAATTTACTGAGGAGCGCTGCTTCTCTCACATGTGGAAGACCTTGATTCAGGAGAAAAATAAAGGTATATGGTTCAAGCATCATACTAAACTCAACAAGATAAATCATGTCTTCATACACTTAAGCACTTTGCTGAATCAGGACTTGAGTTTATATGACCAGTATCATTGTTCACAGGAGTACTGTAAAGATATAAAAGGATGGGCTGTATACTGGATGGGAAAGAGGAGCAAGAGGTATGAAGAGGGGAGGTTTTTTCTTTCAGTGATGACATGTGCTGGTTTAAGCTGGACTATAACAGACAAACCTCTGAGGTGGAATGGGTATTGTGCACCCATGCCTGAAATCCTCATTTTGTGCTGGTTTAGGTAATATATAGCTATGCCAGGAAGCATCATTGTTCTTTTGATTCTGTTTTGTCCATTCCATGGCTCCTGGTATGACATGTGAATTGCTCTCAGGATGCTATTTGGGCATGTGTGGAAAGAATTAAAAAAGCTCTACCAGGCTATTAGTATCACCTTTCTTTGACAACGAAAAACAGAATTCAGCTTTGACATCCCAAATAGATTCCTAGGTTTATATACACTGTTTTTTCTTTTGTTGTTTAAAAAACATTTAAAATGTACTGTAAATGTATTTTGTTTGTATCTTGTAACCAAGCACTCCATTTCACTTCAAAGAAAATTAGTGTACACAAAAGTGGTTTCTATTTCACTTTCCTAAAGCGTACCAGCAGAAAAGCAATCCTGCTGTAGTGGTTGAATATGCTCACTCTTATCCTAGCTAATCAGATATTAGGCCCATCCTATTACACATGCCAGACAAAATTACGACCTGCAGCCTGCGTTATTTCAGTTCACGGTGTCACAAAATAAAATTACATATCATAAAAATTTCCTATTGGTGCAAAACACAGTCCTTTCCCATAGCAACAGCAATCAATCTGGAATAAAATACATTACTGATTCACTCTTCTGCACCAATTTCTAACTTGAAATTCGATCTCAGGTTTCAGAGATCTGGATGTGACTTGTGACTTAGTTTCTCCATGCCACACCCATGATCACCTATAATGCCCATGTTCCAATGCAATATTGCAAATGATGAGCAGCAGCAAAAGACCTAGAGGAAAATAATTTTCTCATGGAGTTCTTCTTAACTAGAAAATAGTATTCCCCTTTTTTTAGAGAAAATTTATATGAAACATCTCAATCAAGCCAAAACATTGCATTTGGACATATTCTGATTTTCTAATGAAGTTGTGTTTACGGTATTTTGTAATTTATACTGCATTTGAAATAGTTTTACAAACTAAAAAGACAAACTGAAGCATAAAACCGAAACTTTTGAATTTCATAGATATGATTTTTTTTAAATAATAAAATTTGTTTAAAAAAATTTCCAGCTCCACATTTGAGAGATCAGGTCTACATATGAGAGATCAGACTAACTTGGTCTGTTCAGGAGTCCTGTGATTCCTGTCATAAGGGTTAGCCCTATATTATTAAGTTATTGCCACAGAAGAAAAATCACCCCAAAACTCACAATTTTTATATAAAATTTAAACGCATATTATTTTGCCTTTATTTTCTCTGTTTCCACAGACACAGCATTTACAGAAATTAACATGCCAAATAAAATAATCTATAAATTAATCAAATCATTTATATTTTCCTTCTCATTCAGAAGGATAAATAATTTTGGTAATTATCTGTAAATAGTTAGAGAAAGTGGGATATTGAATTAATAGATCATTTACTTACACATAATTTTGCTCTAATGCTACTTCTATATGTGTAAAATTATCAGTCATAATTAATAAATGCTCTGTGGACCAAATTCAAGCCTGGAGTTGCAGCTCAACTAAATTTAGTGTTTTTCCACTCTCAGTTGGTCCTTTTTATTGTTCCTCTTGAGGCATTGCAGGGGCATAAAACAACTTTTCCCCTTAATGTTTTCATTTAAATTCTGCTTCTACTGGGTTTTCTCACAACTCTAGAAGAAAATATATGTTTTCACTTTCCACACACTTCAATCAGTTGACCAGATCACCTGCTTTATTTCAGCCTTTCTTTTTTCCATTCCTGCTTTTAGATGAACAGTTATTGACTATACTCAAAACCAATTTAAACAACAATAGAGTATTTAGGAACTTTCTCTTTGTCTGTTGGAGGCCAACAAAGAATTCAAAAATCACCCTACTAGACAATCTTCTTAAGTTTTTAATCCTGTTTCTGTGAGTATTTTTGCTTGTGGTGAAATTTTCCACCTGCCAGTAAAGCTGATTTGTCATTAATTCAGCAAATAATATGTTCTGGATACAATCAGTTGATAAACTTTACCCTTTCAATTGTCCTAAATAATCCCAATACTTCCAAAGGGCACAGATTGTTTGGAAAAAGCATGTAATGTTATTTTTATCAGAAATAAATGCCACCTATCTATATCAATATTGTTATTAGTGATATTATTAATATCATTAAGAAAAAAAGCTCTAGCACTACAGCTAATGAGTTATAATAAAATCATAATGCCACTCAAAAAATCACGCTAGTCTGTAGAAAGTAATACACCCATAAGAAATCCCCAAATCCCAAAATCCAAACAAAATTTTTACATAGAACTATTAAGTTATCAATTTTATCAAGAACTGTCAAATTATAATTGGTGAATGTCTGTGCAGCATCCTGGATACATTAATTTTTGTTTAAAAAAATTGCTGAGAGTAAAAAAGAAATGCATAAAGAACCCTCAAAACTTGTGAAGTCTATCTCCCTTCCTCAAGAGGGAGGCAATTCCTAAGCAGTTACAGACAACTGATTACTGAATTGTCCAATTTGTATGTAAAAGCCTCCACAGGTGACAATGTCACTAGAGCTGTTGATTGCATCAGGTGTCACCTAATTACATTTTTTCATGCATAACCTGGGAAAAGAAGGTTACATCGGGTTTTGGGTTAGCTGTTGATTACATAAGGCTGTGAGACAAGGTGATCATTCTTGGTGAAAGAACTGTGAGAAAGAGGAACATTGTCTTCCTTTGACTGCTCTGCCTGAATTTTGTCTTAGCTGTGTCACTCCCTGGAAATTCAACACCTGATTCTTTGTCCTACCACAGATCTTCTCTTGTCTTCTCACATTAGGGTTTTTATAGCTGGTGAGAGAGGCTGTTTCCACACATGTTCTCCAAGCTTAGTTCAATTCTAACAAATAAACCCAGATTTTCAATTAATAATTTAGGTATACCAGACCCTAGAGATAAAGTAACTAGATTCTCCACTCATGTAAAATCAGAGTAGAGCCACTGTCTTGAGCATAAACAACCCAATTTGCTTCAAGCGTCAGTTATTTATCTTTAAATGGACTGAAGATAGTAAGTAAACCAACAGTATTTACTTGCTTGGGTATAATATCTTCTATTGTCTGCCATGATCAGTTCTCTTGACTGATCTACTGATTAGTACATTCTCATTAGTACCTAATTTTGAGGAAAGCAAATAAGGTCATGAAGCCATAGGTAAAAATGCTGAGCCTTCATTCAGAGCCTTTTTTTGCTGCCTTTTAGTTTTAATGTCCACTTTATTTCTCCCAGTCATTGCTGAAAAGTAGAAAAATAAGTAGATCTGCCATTTTATTCACTAAATATCTTACAAATACTAATTAACAAAAAACCCAACCTGCTATCCAGTAAATCATTTGATGACAGGATCAAGAAGAGTGAAAGGTGGTTTTATAAACTGTATTTGTGTGTTTCAGAAATAAATAAAAAAGGACAGGAAAAGACCAAAAGGCTCAAAGTAAATGTTTGAAAGACAATCAGGGTTCTGCAACTTTGACGACTGATCTTAAAAAAAAATATATCTTTTTGTTCTTGGTATTTAACTGAAAGTGGACAAGGGAGCATCAAGTACCAAATTAGTTTGGGTGGGTTTTTTCCATGTTTTCAGAGATATTCTTACATGAACGTGGTTTCTGCCCTATTAATCAGACGTAAGGTTGTCTTAATATCTTGTCTCCTATATCAGGAGTAGATACATTGGAAAAAAAAAATTAAGGCAGTTGTAGAATAAAATACCCTTCATATCAGATAATGTTCCCCTTGTATTAGTGATTGGCTTTAGTCTTGTAGCCTGGGACATTAATTATGTTAGCTGCACTGTTAGCATTAATTAGAGTAACTCTATGTTATTGCAGCCCTAGTACACCCCTTCTTCTATAGTCGAGATGTGTAATTTCCTGTGGTGATGAGTTCTTCAGGCTAATTGTACATTTTGTAGATCATTATAATTGTAGACAATTTTGTATTTTACCAGCTTTGACTGTTCCTCATTTTGATTTCACTGTATGCCCTCCTGTTCAAATATTTGAGGCAGTCAGAGGAGGAGCTCCTAAATTTACTGACACGGGCCTCTGTTCATTTTCATATTTTTACAATATTTTTTTTTGTTCTTCCTTTTTTCACTAGACACTCACACAGTGTCTGCCCGATTCATTCTAGGCAATGATAAGTGAACTCCGTCATCCCGTGGTTCGCTTTCTGAACCAATCAGATATAATTCAGCTCTAGTTCAGAAGTTATAGATTCGCTCCAGCATGAGCCTGACCTGGTGTGTCTTGCAACCTAATAAGCAAAGCCTGTAACAAATGGGCAGACATTTCCCCAACTGATAAAGCGTTAGAAGCAGCAGAACTAAATTAGACTGAGTCCGCTTGCATTTACAACAGTTCAAGTTCAGAATCGCGGTATAACCAACCCTCCCTCACAAACAATTCCCCAACACCAAATCTTCTATTCAAATTAACTTAATTAATACTACACCTGCTAGGAACAACACATACCTGTTAGAGATTTCAGATTACACAGAAGCCCTGCAACTGTGTAACAAATTTTTCTCCTGAACGATTATTTTTGACAGAACCTTTAATATTTAGGAAAACAAAACATTTGTATTTGCTTTCCATGGCAAGCATTGATTTTTAATGAAAAAACACGTGTGGTCACCTTGAATTTAGTAATATTGAAGCTGAGTCCCTTTGGAGCTGTAAGGGAGATTTCACCTCCTTTCACCTCAGCCCACCACCTCTGTGCTGCAATCCCTTCCTAGGGGCTTGTCAAAGCTGTTGATCGAGATCATGATGGGGAACACGTTGCTGTTCAGAAGGAAAAAAACATGGATTCCACTGATATCTCTTTTTGACCAGCAACTGTCCTGACCACCAATTTAGACACTTTTTCTCTTAAATTAATACCGATATACTTATATACTGTTAAAATATAAACATAATATATCAATTATATATTTATACAATAAAGCCAATTAAGATAAAAGTAATAGTGACAAAATTATAGCATTGACAGCTTCAGAACTCCAGATTAGTATCTGAGCCTTGGTGTCAGTTTCCTGTGTCAATTATGAGGAATTAAAACATTTGTCTGAAAACTGAGTACACGCAAATTCTTTGGTTATAGTAAGGCAGCATCTCAATAGGCTATTCTCAAAGCAGGTCACTTCTTTGCAGAAAATCTGTAAAAGCTAGGTTCTCAACGAGATCTTTTCTAGCAATATGCTTAAAAGCTTATAGGAGGAGAAAAAAGATATCATTAAATGTGGAAAACTATAGAAGCAGATACCTTATACAGAGTCCTATGTATTATCATGGTAGTTTCACACTGACACAGATATTGATAAACTAGAGAACAGCCATGTTGCCAATACAATCAATTCATGCTTTTTTGCCCCATTTGAGCAGGAATAGCTGGCACTGCACTGCACCACAAGCTAAACTATGCTTGCCAGCGAATACAAAAGGCAGAATGAAACATACGGTCATTGTGTATGCTAGAGGTTGAAAAATCAGGGAACAGGGTAGTCTATATCTGATTCAGCTGAAGACTAGATAGATCATGCAGGAACAGAAGGGAGATTATTAGTTCTCCTGATTTCTTGCATGGACCTGCAATTTTGTTTACAATCGAGCCTACAATAAGGAATGATCTGGGAAGAAAAGATGTCTATCAACTTATTTTACTATTCAGTTTTTATTTGAGACTGATACATCACAAGGAGAGTCAAGAATTTTATGCCTCCTGGAAGGCCATAAACTGAAAGATTAAACCAATTGAATGATTTAGCCCAGAGAAGAAGAGCTAGAGAGAAGTCAACAATAAAAAGCTAGGTTGGTGAGTGTGGCACAAACACGTGAAACCCAAGGAGGTGTAAGCACGAAAGGGTGCCAAACCACCACTTTTACTTTGAACAGTGAAATACCATAAAGCAGGAGAGTTCGAATTTGGAGTATCTGCAGGAAGTCAGGAACACCACTGCCTCCCACAGAAGTAACACACCAGTAGGCTCTTTAACCAATTGTTTCCATGGGCCATGGTCTTATGGCTTTTCATTCCTACCAGGTTCCTGAGGGAGAGGAACCGCTGTCTTGCACAAGGGCAGCTGCTCCCAGGTCTCACTACCCACATTTCATGGACTGCATTTAAACCACACAGGGGAATAGCTAATTCCGAGTGGGTACCATCCACCATGCATTTCCTATGATTGGAAAGTTCTCCTAGAAGTGAGGCGCTTTTCCCATCAGTTGTTTCATCATTGTCTTGAGAGCAGTGGTAGCTAAAGATTACAATGGAGAAAACAGTGTTGCGTGCAAGGACACAGGAAGAGAATCTCTGCTCTTCCCAGCAGGAAAATAAAACTTGTTTAATCTATTAGACAAGCGTATGAAGATTTCTGGATGCCATCATGGCTCTGCAGATATCATTATGAGCTAATTCATTTATGGACAGAATATCCACCAGGGCTTTCTGTTGACCTGGAAAGGCCATGGGATGCAGAGCACTAAAAAAATAACCTCCTGGAGCTCTCACACATTCCTACAACAGCAGCACATCAGCCTTTCCACATTCACTGGTTTAAGTTAATTGCTCTCTGCTGCATATTGCAGTGCCTCAGCTGCACACTCATGACCTATTATCACATCTCAGCTTAGGAGGGGTGTCCTTTCAACCTCTTTCTTTTGTTAATCTCATGATGTTCTTGCACTTTTCCTGTATTCAAAAAAATCACAGTGAAACCCATGCAAGGAAAGAGTCTGCTCTTATCGGTAGTCACAGAGTCAAGCGCTGAGGTTCAGTTTTTAAGGTGATACATTTTTTATTGCTGGTAATAAAAGCTGGAATTACATATGCTAAGGTAATTAAATCATGCTTCCGGGAAAAATGCCTCTGTCCTACTGATAGTTCTGGATATATGATTTATTGAACAGATGTATCTGTATCAGACACTACTGAGCACAGAACAGTGGCTTGATGAATCTATTATGTCCCCTGAAGGGGAAATCACCACTCTTTTGGTTTGTGCTAGTCACAGGCTACATTAGCATAACAGATCAGACAGAGCAGAAGGCAACTACTGCTCTGGGAATAGAAGGCCAGGATCACATCCAAACTACAAGGCTTATTAGTGGAACAAGCAAACATCAAATCAGCATCTGCAGGACCTGATGGGATTCACTATGGGATGCAAAACTGGGAGTCAGCGTATTCTCTGGCATAGATCAAAAAGTCATTAAAATCAGAGATGTCACCAGAAGACCAGAGGAAGTCTAAGTGTGGTGCCAATGTTAAAGAATGAAGAGATGAGAGTAATAGAACAGCAAATTTGGTTTCTGTAGCCGTAAACATGTTGGAATGAATCTTTCAGTAGAGATAAGGTGGTTACTGAAATAAATCCAAAGGGGCAAAATGACACAGTGTCAAAAGCTCAATGTTTGCCAATGCCAATCACACAGGAGCAGCTATAACCCTCTGTTTTCTTTTTTCCTCCATGGAGGTGACGAGTAGACACCGACTTTATAGTGGTCTTTGTCATAAATACCAGAGAAAAGCACAGGAAAAATGATTTTCACAAGAGTGGGAACATGATAATAGAAAAGCATCACATTTTAGAGGGGTTATGTTGAATTTTTATCTGTATTATTTATCATAGAAAAAAAAATTAAAGTATCTAAACAACTGGAGGACACAGATGGAATTCAGCGTATCAAGCAAGAGATGTGGCAAGGGCTGACAGGAGCAAATCTACAAGGCAGTAAAAGAGACTTTTTAGCTTCTTTCTTCTTTTCTACATATTAGAAAGCAAAACTGATCCTACGATATCAATGAGTTCACTCCTCTCTTATCAGTAACTATCGCTCTTCTTGAGCTTTCAGGCTGTATCACAATGGGCAGAATTATCAGGAGGCTAGTGAATCATCCAGTATTCATTTATGTCCTCCACTTCTTCTGACAATTATTATTAAGGGGGACACACTGGGGAAAATATGTGCACTGAGACCTGATTGCAAATGGTATGAGCAAGTTTTATTACATTACATGGGCACATTCCTAATAGGAATCCATACTTGAAGAAAAATTAACTGAGCTGGTGAGTGAATCAGTATCAATCTTCCCCATTCTGCAATATTAATAGAAATTACAAAAGACTTATGCTAGAAATCACTTTCGGAGACAGAAATGGATATTGCACTGCTTAAATGGATGTTCCAGGCAAACAGACTGTTTTAATCATGGTGTAAACTGCTTCCTCTTTAAAATACTCAGTGTACACCTTAAGGGCATCCTTGTCACGAGGACACATGAGTTATGGCTCTGCATCACCACCTTCTAGAAACACACCATTAGAGGTCCTTTTTGATTTTAATCATTTATATTTTTTATTACTAGAAAATAATAATAAGGCATTATTTTCCTATGGACAATTTTATCCAGAGGCTAGATCCGGCTGCTCCATAGATATTTGCACCACACAAGACAACGTCAATAGGAGCTACCTTTATTTAAATTCTCGTATCAATCAGTGATTATCAAGGACTGTTGTGGTGAGTTCCCCAAGTAAGCCAAGTTCATGGCTGCTATGACAGCTGCATGCTTTGCTACTATGAGGAGATCTCCAGGTACATAAGAGAGAAGAGCCTATAAAAGATATGCAAATGTACCTTTAGATACCAGACAGGCATAAGCAGAGGACTGTTTCTGAAAGATAAGTGTTTCTTGCTAGTAGCAGGTGTAGGTGTAGAATCATTTAAGGGAAGAGGCAAGACAAGATGGAAGACGGTTTCTGCCTGAAGAGTTTTTCTGGGGTATCAAAAACATTCCCCACTTTTCCTTATATAGTACTTGAAGCCACTAGGAGAATACAGCTGGTTTGCCATCACAAAAAGCAGGAATCCACCTGCTTCAGAGGCTTAGCTCCAAACTGAATGTTTCTCAAGCAAGCTTGTGCAAGATAACATAGGCTAAACAGCTAGGAAACAGAAAAAGCCAAATTTACTCATAATAGAAATTGGAACAGCTTCCACATCTGACTTTGCAGTGATTTTCAGCAATGACACCTCCCTCAACCAACAAAACATCCTTTGAAAGGAGAAATCTGGCTGAATGTTTGTCCTTTTCATGATGCCAGAGCAGGCAAAGGGACTTTTCCCTTTTTCTCCGGGGGTGTGTTGCTAGGAAGATGATGTGGAACCACACAGATTTTGCATTTACTGCTGCTTAGAAAAAACATGCTCACCAAGCATGAGTCTTTACACTCGGATCAAATTTTATCTAAGATTTTTTCCCTAGGAAATCTTGGACAGTCCTTTGGGATCCTGCTGGGTCATTCCTGGTTTAGGGCTGGGGAGATGAACTAGCATGAAAATATCAGAAAAATTATAACCTTAGGTAACACCTGGATCATGCCGGAGGAATGACTCATAGAAGAATTCACCTCCAGAATATGAACGCCTTTTTCCTTTATCATGTTTGCCTTTTTTATGCCTTGGAAATTCCCAGTGATTTGGATCAGGTACTGTAAGAGTATGTCTTTCAATACCCTTCACGTTCATGTAAATTCAGGCCAAAAAGATTTTCTAGGGTGTGCTTAAGTTGAAACTTCTTAGGAAAAAAAAAAGGAGGGGAATGGAGATAGAGTATTCCTAGTTATTCAAACTCATTTTTCTCTTTGGGATAAAATAGCATTTCATGACCACCCTGCTGGGTGGCTGGAAGCACTCATATGACCTGGTCTGAAGGGAGACTATGAACTGAAAAAAGGTTGAAATTAATGACTGGTTAAGTTAATGTGTGTAATTACTGTACATTGCTGGTTACCTGCAAATGGATATTTATTGTTATAGGATTGTTATCAGCATCTTATTGTAAATTGAACTGAACCTTGGAGATTTTTGTGGGGGTGCGTTTATTGCTTAAATATAAACACCCATTGCTAGAAGACACTTGGGGAGGTTGTGAAATACACTGGCCTAGTGTAGTTCAAAACCTTGGACTACTAGAAGTCTGCAGCAACCATGAGGGAAGAATGTTCACCTAGAGAAAACACTGAGAACACAAAGACTAGGGGATATTAAGACTGGTACACCTATAAAGGCAACCAAAAAAGCAACAGCAGTACATCTTTTAAGAAGAGTTGCTAGTTTTTAATCTCACTTACCAGAACACTGGCATGGCTGGGTAAGAAAAAGTGACCATGAGATGGTGGAGTTCAGTATCCTGCATGGAAGAAGTAGAGCAATAAGTAGGGCTACAACCCTGGACATCAGGAGAGCTAACTTTGGCCTCTTCAAAGACCTACTTGGAGGAATCCCATGGATTCAGGCTCTGGAAGTTAGGTGGGTCAAAAAAAGACGGTTAATATTCAAGAATCACTTCCTCCAAGCTCAAGATCAGTGAATCCCTAAGAGTAAGAAATCAAGCCAAGGAGGCAGGAGGCATGCATGGATCAATAAGGAGCTTCTGGAAAAACTCAAATGGAAGAAGGAAGTTTATGGAATGTGGAAAAAGGGACTGGCCACTTGAGAGGAGTACAGGAACATTGTCAGAGTATGCAGAGGTGCAATGAGGAAGGCTAAGGCCCACTTGGAATTAAATCTGGCAAGACATGTCAAGGACAACAAGAAGAGCTTCTTCAAGTACATCAGTAGCAAAAGGAAGACTAGGGAAAATGTGGGCCCACTGTTGAATGAGATAGGTGCCCTGGTAACGGAGGATACAGAGAAGGCGGAGTTACTGAATGCCTTCATTGCTTCAGTCTTTACTGCTAAGGCCGGCCTTCAGGAATCCCGGGCACTGGAGGCAAGAGGAAAAGTCTGGAGAAAGGAGGACTTTCCTGTGGTTGAGGAGGATCAGGTTAGAGATCATTTAGGCAAACTCAACACCCACAAATCCATAGGCCCCAATGAGATGCACCCACAAGTGCCGAGGAAGCTGGCAGATGTTATTGCTAAGCCACTGTCTATCATTTTTGAAAGGTTATGGAGAACAGGAGAGGTGCCTGACGACTGGAGGAAAGCCAATGTCACTCCAGTCTTCAAAAAGGGCAAGAAGGAGGACCCAGGAAACTACAGGCCAGTCAGCCTAACCTCCGTCCCTTGAAAGCTGATGGAACAGCTCATTCTGGATGTCATGTCTAAGCATGTGGAGGAAAAAAGTTATCAGGAGTGGTCAATGTAAATTCACCAAGGGGAAATCATGCTTGACCAATCTGAGAGCCTTCTATGATGGAATGACTGGCTAGGTAGATGAGGGGAAGGCAGTGGATGTTGTCTACCTCAACTTTAGCAAGGCTTCTGACACTGCCTCCCATAAAATTCTCATAGGTAAGTTTAGGAAATGTGGTCAGATGAGTGGGCACTGAGATGGATTGAGAACTGAGTGAATGGCAGAGCTCAGAATGTTGTGATCAGCGGCACAGTCTAGTTGGAGGCCGGTAGCTAGCGGTGTTCCCCAAGGGTCAATACTGGGTCCAGTCTTGTTCAACATATTCCATCAGTGACCTGGATGAAGGGACAGGGTGTACCCTCAGCAAGTTTATTGATGACACAAAACTGGGAGAAGCGGCTGAAACACCAGAAGGCTGTGCTGCCATTCAGCAAGACCTGGACAGGCTGGAGAGTTGGGTGGAGAGGAACATAATGAAGTTCAACAAGGGCAAGTGTAGGGTACTGCACCTATGGAGGAATAACCCCACACACCAGTACAAGTTAGGGGTTGGCCTGCTGGAAAGCAGCTCTGCAGAGGGGGACTTGGGAGTCCTGCTGGACAACAAGATCACCATGGGCCAGGAATGCACCCTTGTGGCCAAGAAGGCCAATGGTATTCTGGGGTGCATTAAAAAAAACGTGGCCAGCAGGTCAAGGGAGGTCATTCTTCCTGTCTACTCTGCCCTGGTGAGGCCACATCTGGAGTACTGTGTCCAGTCCTGGGCTCCCCAGTTCAAGAAAGACAGGGAACTACTGGAGAGAGTCCAGTGGAGGGCTACGAAGATATCAACAGACTGGAGCACCTCTCTTATGAGGAAATGCTGAGACCTGGGTCTGTTTAGCCTGGTGAGGATAAGACTGAGAGGGGATCTTATCAATGCTTATAAACATCTAAAGGGTGGGTGTCAAGACAATGTGGCCAGATTCTTTTCAGTGGTTCCCAGCAACAAGACAAGGGGCAATGGGCACAAACTGGAACACAGGAAATTCCATCTTAACATGAGGAAAAACTTCTTTACTTTGAGGGTGGCAGAGCACTGGAACAGGCTGCCCAGAGAGGTGGTGGAGTCTCCTTCCCCGGAGATATTCAAAACCTGCTTGGATGCACTTCTGTCCAACCCGCTGTAGGTGAACCTGCTTTGGCACGGGGGCTGGACTAGATGATCTCTGAAGGTCCTTTCCAACCCTGACCATTCTGTAATTCTGTGATTAATCAAACCTGCCTTACGGGATTTCGAACAGCATGTTTCTCCCCTCACGTTTGCATGCTATTAAAAACATCCCTGCTAATATGGATAGCTTCTATTATCCCAGCCCTAACCCAGTCCACTGCAGGTGTCATGGCGAGGGAAGGGAAAGAAAATTTTTTAGCTCAGTTTCTGTAAGAAAAGAGGCTCATGTGATCATATTATTTTCTTTGTCTGTGTCCTTGTTTAGTCACATTTCAATGTGTTGTTCAAATGTGGCAAAGGGTTAGAACTCTCTAAAATAACTAAATTTGTGTACATTTTTGCCTTTTAAGTGCTCAGATGAAGGGAAAGGCTGAAACATGAGTTTTACATCTCAGCAAACTCCAAAAAGATGCACACGGGAAGAACAGTAGCAAATACCCCAATCATGGGTTGGTTTAGACAGAACTCACAAACAGCAAATTCAAGGGCAATCAAGCCTCATTAGGTCTGATTCTCCCAGAACTGCTTCTTTTTTTACCTCCCTTTTAATAGGTACATATTTTTACAGATATTAAGGTGTGCTGGATTTCACAAGGCTAACTGAAGCCTGTTGAAGGCAGCGTGAGTGTTTCCAATGGCTCCAAAAGGGTTTGGGTCAAGCCCTAACACAGCAGGGGATGACAGATTCCAGGAGCCAGAGATGTGTCTTTGTGAAATATACAGTTTGTTTCTTCCACTGTTCTTTTATTGTTAACATTATAGAAGGTTTATATACCACAATGGCAATCAATAGAAATGGCAATCAAAAGGTAATGATGCATTTCCAGAAGTAGCTTTCACACTGTCCACCTTTAGGGCTTCTAACTTAATAGTTTAGTCTTGCTGAGTTTTATATGCTGCTGTTGTTAAAGAGCATTCTTGCCCTCTCCAGAGAGAATACCAATACAAAACCCTTCAGATGGATTTCTTTCTCTTCATAGACCCCATGAAAGTTAGATAGTGATTCAGGATGGTGTGAACTTTGCCTTGGAGAAGCTGGCACAGCTGCTGAAGACCGTGGCAAAGAACAGACTCCATAACATCCTTGTGTGGCCTCCCTTAGTAAGTTTTAAGACTCAGGCAAGTTGGGTTTTGATGCTTCAACTTTTTATGTGCCTGCCCCATGGTATTGAGCATGGACACAAATATTACAACCAGCCATAAATTCACTCCCTTCTTCCCAACAGCCAGCTCTAGGTTTTGGTTCACGGAGCTCCTGGCATAGAGTGTTCCCCAGGCAGACTATGTGCTTTCACTGCTTTCCTTCTAACAGTTGGCAATCTGTATATTTACTGAAGACCGAACTGCTCTGTAACATTTTGACAAGACACACGTTAGCATATGTGTTCATACTATCCAGCAAAAAGACATGGCCATCAGTTATAATAAATGAAGCTTTAGGCTACACCCAAGTTCCTGATCACCACAGTGCTTACCCTATTGTCATTGCTGCCATGATTCCTCATACCTGTCATACAGAGTAAAACAGAAATGAAGGGCTGCTGAGTTTTATTTCCACCGTCCAAATCCAATGCATATCGACAGAAGGTCATCACTACTTTTTCTGCTGACAATTGCTGGCAGTTCAGCATGGAGGGGGCCATCCAGGCTTCATTCTGCTAACTGCCTGTGGGACTGATGCTCCTCAGCCCCCTTGAGATCAAGCCACTTTTCCACTATTGACAAGCCTAGACCTGCCTCTTTATAATTCAGAATTCCCAAGATCTCTTCTTGTAAGTTTGCGGAGAAAAACCTGTCATCAGAAATCGATAGACAGAGCCTTCTGAAGCTACTGGTAGCTGCACAAGTACAAAATTAGTCAAAAGAAATTTGTAAATCTTACATAAGAGAAGTCACATAAAACATATTGCTTGCACGCTGGGTCTGCTACTCTTTTCTATCACTGCCAGTGAAGGTAGGACTGGGCCTGTAATCGCTGGTAATCAAGCACCTGCTCCTTGTGTTACTGGTTCTAGCTGAGGCTAGTCCTGCAGGAAAATAAAACTCTATTTGAACCAGTGACACATTTTGTCCCCAGATGCTATACTTCAGCTTCCATGTGTGGCAAAATTACAGAAAAACCAGGAAAGGGTCTAAAGAGGTTAGCTAGTCTAGTCCCAAGTTCCACCAGAACTATTTACATCTGTCTAACCTGTTCCTAATGACTTCTGTTGATAAAAATTCCAGCTTCCCTAAAGAATTTGTTCCCTGTGCCACTCTTACAAGCTCTTAATTACAATATTCATGCCGTCAGTCTAACAGACCTATGTAAAGGAACAAAGACTTCTTACATGACTAGGGTCACACACCACATGGAATAAGAATGTAGTCATTTGTCAGTTAATTCGATTCTGTGGGGTACCATCAAGGTGCTGAGTAATCTGTACTCTGAAGCCAGAGGCTGTCAGAAGGTGCCTTGTTCTTTGCAAAACTTGTATCCCAGAGAAACAAAATAAAATCACGTGGTATGTCTCAACCCAGGACTGAGTTTACGCTGTCTAGAAACAGCCAGGAAGGAAGCAGAATCATGACAGATTACTGTGGCATTTCTTGTAGCACCAGTCAAAATCAGAGAATCACAGAAGAGCTGAGGTCAGAAGACACCTCTGGAGACCATCTAGTTCAACGTCCCCTGTCCAGAGTAAGGTCAAATAGAGCAGATTGCTCAGGGCTGTGTCCAGCTGGGTTTTGAATATCTCCAAGGACAGGGACCCCACAACATCTGCGGGCAGCCTGTTCCTGTCTTCAATCGTGTTTACAGTAAAAATGTTTTTTCTTATTTTGGCAACATCCAAGAAAGAGGATAAGGAATTGATCTGAATTATTAAAGGGATTGGTTATAAAAATGTCTATAAAAATAAGCTAAAATAAAGGAATATTTCTGCTGGTATATTAGTCGGATAAATCACAGCTAAAAACCAAGTCAGAGCTGCAGGGTGTCAGTAAACTGAGATTTATATGCTATCAGAAGCAAACAGCCTGGAAATCTATGACACAAATAATAATCTAATACACATGCTGACCCCAGAGAAATTTCCTTCTGTTATGCTCAAAATCTTGTATATGGGCAAAGAGAAACACATATTATATGTAAAGCTAAAATTCTATTCTTGGTATAAATGATGTGTTAACAGTCTAATTCAAGGATCATTATTAGTCTATGTATAATTAACAAAGAAAAAGAAAGAACAGATAATAATACAGTTAGAAATTCCAATAATAGCAATATTATTATTTAAATTGCAACAAACACACTTAGTTTTTATCTCTTTTTGCTTGAGGTTATGCTCACCCTTCCACGGATCCTCAGGTCTTAAAATCAGTAGCCTCAGATCTCTAGAGAGTGTAGACAGAGAGTTGTCAGTCTCTGGAGTCCTTTGCCAAGAGGAATATGATGTTCATGTTGATGGTTTCTTTCCTCTCCCTAGGATCCACTTGGGGTCATTTTTATCTGTTTGCTAACATGCTTTTACTCCTTGCTTTTTCGTCATTGGTTTCCAGCTCCATGTTACATCTGAACTGACTGTATTTGGCGCCTTTTTCGTCTGTTAGGTATTACTACTTTGTACTTTTTGTTACCCTGTGACTAGCAATGGTGTATTACAGAGCTACACAGGTACATTTTGGCTGTAGCCAGGTCCTCCTTGGACTATGTGCTAGGTAAGCTCTTCTTCATCTTCCCTGAGGTGCTAGGTAACAGAGGCATCTAACATTTCAGTTCTGATACCCCTAAATACCATACTTACACACAGGTTTGAAATACAGTCCTAAAAAGCATCCATTTGCGCTTGTACCCTCTATACAGATTATGTTATAGTGACGTGGTGCACTTTGAGAAATAACACACTGCATCCACCTGGTCTTTGGCCTAAATCTCACTTGATGCAAATATACTTGCAATAGAATAAATAGAGGCAAAAATCTCCATCTTCAGGTGTTCTTTCATTAAGATTGGATGGCTTTTAGTAGATACGGTAGGAAGATAGAAATATCCTCTTGTGACAGTGTAAAATT
Source organism: Ibidorhyncha struthersii (assembly GCA_013398815.1). Lineage (NCBI taxonomy): Eukaryota > Metazoa > Chordata > Aves > Charadriiformes > Charadriidae > Ibidorhyncha > Ibidorhyncha struthersii. The sequence goes on along the minus strand of VZSZ01000938.1, from coordinate 493,687 downwards.
TAATTGTGTGGTTATGTCACAGTGCATGATAGCAAAAGTACTTTTCTGCATATAGGACCTACAACTCTATGAAGCTCAGTGGCATTATGCCGCGGCTTAATTCCACTTTCACCACAGAGCACAAGAGAACATTTTTCTTTTTTATGTATATATAGGGGTGAAAAAAGAAAAAAATGCAGTCATAAACACACCCCAATGTCCTTCAGAATGCAGGTGGATTGAAAGGCTCAAGAAGTGAAGACACAGCCTTCAGATGTGCCTTAGTTTTCCTATTTCTAAAATTGGACATGTGGTAGAAGCATGGTCTGAGATCAACTGATAAAAATCAATATAAAATTTATTAATAAGATTATGAATAGATTTTTTTCCTTTGTGATTGGCTCCCCACTGGGAGAACCCTAAATTTTAGGACCAATACTGATCTTTAAAAGCTCCCACAAAAAAGAAATGAAACAGAAAATTATGTTTTGCGTTACAGATTCCTATTCTCTGTGAATGTTGCTTAAGGAATAGACAAGGTATATTTCTTCAGAATGAGAATAGGAAGCTTTATAATATTGGTGTGTATACCAGGCTCCATAATTAGTTAGTATTCCAATTACAGAGATGTTTTTATAATCGTATAGAGAAATAGTTTCCCCATAGTAACATGTCAAAATAATAAAATATGAACAAAACATTTTGCAAAGGCACAATTTTGCATCTGAAAATGATGATTCCATGCAATAAAAACATTCAGCAATCCTATAGTAATTTTCTTAATTTTCACAGTTTGATATAATTAAAATGTTTTGGGTTTGTCATTGTCATATCATTCTGACATTGAAGATTTATTATAGAACATATTATGAAAGTTAGAACAATGTAGATAAGTGAAATATTTTAGAATGTGATCTGTAAAAAAAACCTTTTAATTTGAGAAGAAATAAAATTGTAAAATCACACAAATTACTGTGGGACAGAATTTTAATTTTCAAGACAGTGTTAACTGTTATATTAGTTTGTCACGTAATGTTTATATCTAAGAGAGTTACTGATATAGTTTAAGCAGCTGGAACTTTGTTTTTACTGTGAACCAAAACGACCTGTGGTCCACAGGACTCTATTTTAGCAAGCTTTGTATCAGACTCTGAAATGATATAATAATGCACAACTATGGAAGCAGTGAATTACCCCAGAATATCTCCCTTGCTTGAGAAAGGCTTTGCATAAGGCTTCCCTTCTCTTTTGTTGATGGTTGTATCGGTGGCCACAGAAGTACTGTAGAGAGTCCAAAAGTCTGTGGGACACAGCCTTGTCTGATGACCTCTTCCTTGCCCAAAACTGATTATTTGAAGACAAAAGGAAATTTTTATACAAAGTTTTAAGATTAGAAGGTTGATCTTCAAACAAGAATAAACTTTCTGTTATACTGAGTGCTGAGGGAAAGAAGGTGATTCTGGATCTTGCACACACCATGACCATGTCGTCAGCTTTTTATGAAGTATCTTGTACTGAAAATTAGCAGTGGGACTATTTATATCCTATGAATGAGATATTCAAGGCAATTTACTTGCCCAAATTCCACTGAAATCCAAAAGGGCCTGTAGTTTCCTAGTATATGTTTTCAAATACCTTTAGGCACATTAGGGAGGAATCCAGCCCATCTAACCTCACCCATTCTAAGAAGTAATTATATTTCTTGTATTCAGTGTAGTCAATGGATCTGCTGTATCAGTAGGCCTCCTAACTTAGGTGCTTAAGAATCATTGATATAAGAGCTTAGATCTCTTGCAGCTTTATGGGAAATTGGCTTAGAGCTGAATATCCATACTTTCAAATGAAAAATCTGGAAGCAAGCCTAAGCTATAAACAGGTAAAACTAAATTTTGACTGATGTTTTTAAATCACAAATTATAAACTTCATGAAATTGTAGATTATTATAATCACTATGCCATTATAATATTTGAGTATGGCCTAATAGCATTATTTGTCTTTCATAGAATGATAGAATGGTTTAGGTTGGAAGGGACCTTGAAGATCACCTAGTTCCAACCCCCCTGCCATGGGCAGGGACACCTCCCACTAGACCAGGTTGCTCAACAGGCCTTTTTTTCATAGGCACTGAAACAGGTGATATGCATCTACCTACCTTTCGCTATCCTCCTGAGTTCCTACATGGTACAAGGAGACACCAATACACATTTGATCAGAGAACAGAGTTTATGTCCAAGTCCGTTGTCAACAGCAGAATAGTGGCTCAAAATTACGTCTTTGATATCTGTATTTTCATGTATATGTTCCAGTGCAAGAGATATTGGGAATAAACAGCATGGACTAAAAGCATAATGCATAATAAAACCTGCTACTAAACTGCCGTGAAAGGTGAGATAACTGGCATAGCTAGAATATTAATATGGACAATTACAGCTCAAGAGAAACAGACCAGGAAAATCTGAAGAGTTTTGCTTTATAAAAGATATATATACTTGTTCCAGATTCAGCAGATAAAGAGACTAGACTGACTGAAAGTGTCTGAATAATGATGACAAGAGAAGTTTAATGATATGAATGTATCCCACGGTTTCTCTTTCAATCTGCCTTGGACTACCAACTCAGAAAGGTCAGGAAGAAAGGCTTAGTCTGAGCAACCAGAAGAACTGCCAGAAGCTGTGAGTAATGGAGATGCCAGCTAACACAGCAGAACATAAACTGGTTCTTGAAATAAACTGGAGAAAGGAAGGTGAGGGAATAATCTCCTACAGTTTATTGCAACAACAGGGAATTGACAATGTGAGAGCAGTGTCCCTGCCCATGGCAGGGGGATTGGAATTAGGTGATCTTTAAGGTCCCTTCCAACCTAAACCATTCTATGATTCTATGAAAGCAGAGGGAGGGTAAGATGGCACTGACCATTGAACAGTGGCATTCTTTTCTAAGGAAAAGAAAGAGAGAGAATAAAGACAATAGACTTCAGGAAAATAGCAAACAGAGAATTCATAACTCTGTGGGAAATAAGTCAAAGGAAAAAGACAGTTGTGGAATTAAAGCCACAGAAATTTAAGCTAGATGTCAGTGAAATCTTTCTGACTATAAGGCTATTTAAGCATGAGGACACATCATCTAGGGAGATTTTAGTCTCTCTGTCAGTGGAGATTTTTAAGAGCAGCTCAGAGAATCATCTGTCCAGAAAGACATAGATATGGCTGATCCTTCCTCTGGAGTGGCCATGCCAGCCTTCCTGAATTCTCTCCCTATATTTTCTTCGATTTTTATGATCTTCCCCAAATCCTTCTTTGCCCTCCTTTTGCTGTGTTCTCCTTAGGGAATATGTCACGTGAAATAAAAAATGAATTCCTTCACTGGAGTCTCTTTTGCTGTAAATTCAGCAGTTATGAAATCAATACCAGTTAGACAGCAATAATTTTTTTCTGCCTTCCCTTCTCAAATCAGCACTGCTTAAAGAAAAAGAGGGCTATTATACCGCATATAAAATATTGATCTGAAACATACTAAACCTGCATAATGGGAGAGAAAAGCTGAGATTTCTGTTTTGAAAAGGTCTAGCAGAATTTATTTTTATTTTGTTATATAACACTTGTATATTGGTATTTTATTTTTCACTTGGAATATGGATGAGCAACCTTCAAGTGATTTCCCGTAAAACAGAAAGCTGTCTGGCCCTCGCTATTGAATGCCCAGTTTTCATAGTAAAAAGACAGTGTGCAGCAAGGTGATGTCTCTTTGCAAATACCTAGTTCTCAGCTCTCAATCCATTTCCCTCAGTTTCAACAACTCTTACTAGAACTGGAATGTAGGTCATCAATATTGTACCAGTCAGAGGTTGATTTTATTCCATCAGGAGTAAAAGCTGGTAAGGATGACCATCGAAGGCATCCTGGCAAGCCTTGCAGAATTTGTAGCATGCATTCTCACCTAGCAGAAACCAAAGTGTTCAGCGTGGCAATTCCTTCCCACAAAACTGCATGTTTTCAAGTGTGTTATTGTACATAAATGTCACCATATATCCATAACAAGGTTGAAAACGCATTATATTTAGCAGTAGCTGCAAAAATAAACTTAGTCAATGGCTGTTCTGACATCTAAATTTTATGGGCTTGGCTCTGGAGTGGAATTTAATATTAGACAATCATTTGAGAAAGCATTAGGATAACCATGCGAGAGATCCCCTACTACCCTGAGCAACTTCCCCACTCAATACACTACACAGCCATGTTCATGCTCTTTTGCTTCACTAAAGCAATGAATCTTGAATTGTTCTCTGAAAAGCACTAAGAAGAGGGATTGAATTCCTCCTCCCGATTTCCCCCCAACTCCTATGTGCACTTGGGTAGGCAAAGAATTTCCCTGAGTAATAGCAAGTGGGGAGCTGATGTCCATCAAAAGGACAAGGGTCTTCTGCTTCCAAATACTATTGTTTAAGAGGAATCAAAAACTTTTTCAACTGAGTTTTAGAGGACAGCAGCAAACATCATTCCTCTTTGAATGGAGACTACTTTTACAGAAGTGTGTCAGACTTGTTCTGTTTCTGAGAAAATCCCTCAAGGGAGGCAGGCACAGGAGTGTCTGGGATCACAGTCAAGGGATAAGAGTCAAGCTTAGCATGACAGAGAGGCCAAGCTGCTCTGTAACTGTCTGGGGTACATCAAAGTTGAAAAATTGAGACAGCTGCTAGGGTTACTCACCTTCAGAATTGGGTGGCAACATAGCAGGAGGTTTGGGGATTGAAATTTACTTCAAACCCACTTCAGGATTGGACACAGATCATTAAACTGCAATCAGGACAGGACAGGCAACAGTAGACAAGATAATCTTGACTTTTCCAGCTTCTGATCAATCGAAATCTTTATCCATAGAAGTCATTTTATGCTTCTGAGAGCTGAAACAGCTGTTGTAGATGTTACATGGTGGGGAAAACTCAACCCAGTTTTGGCTCGTGGCATAGGTGGGTCAATTCACAGCCTCACTAACTCAGAGAGTTTTTGCTATTGGTTTTAATGAAATGACTGAAACTTGGACTTATTTTTACAGGAATGCCTGATATTCTTCCTCTTTAAGCAGAGGAGTGTTTAAGAGTACTCAAACATCTCTACACTAGACAGACTTCTCAGCATGGTAGATCATAGTCGAACTTTTGCTCCTAATCCCACAGACAGAACACGCCTAGCTTTAAGGACATGAAGTGCTAGAGAAGTGCTGCTCCGGTTGGACTGAGCTTTTCATTCTCTTCCATGCTGTTAATTGCAATGAGATGGTCTCCTGAAGTCTTCATTATTCAGGTTTCTCACTTCAAAGTATGAACAGAATTTGTGAACTTCGTACCTGTATTATCAAGGCAACTAAATTTTGTTTGAGGCTAAACTTGTACTGAGAACTTTGCCTAGAAATTATCACATGAGGAGGAGTTGTCAGACTTGTAAGTATTATTTTCAGAGATGATAGGCATTATCACTGGAAACTTGTAGTCATCAGAAACTTTCTTCCTCTCAAAAACACATGCGAAAGTCTTGGTCTTTGATTACCCTTCCTTGCATGTGGGTTTGCATTTCTGCATGTGTGCAGTAATCCATGGTCCTTATGCTTGCTCATGATCTTACAAATTTTTTTAGACTTACAGAGATGTGTGTCTGAATACTGGTAAGCAGCGCTGAGACTCGGTAGATAATAAGCTTAATTTCTCTCATCTGTTTTCATTTTTTCTCATTTTCCCTTGAGGGATTCATCCCTCATCTTATTATAACTTTGTGGCCATTTATTGCAAAGTTTTGGTACATTTGCTTAGTGGAATTCAGTTATTCCAAGTCATAAATTGATATTTTTACATCCACCTTGTGACATTGACTTTTACAAAACGATCTAAATGACCATTGCTTTTAAACAAAGCTGGGGAAAATATACTACTATACAAGACTTTAGTTCTGGTTGAGGAAATTCTTTGACAGAGACAGAATGATTCCACTGTCTAGGGACTGAGTCCTCACCTGAGAAGAAAATCACCTCCTTGTTGTAACGAGACTTTAATAGAAGTGACTGGCAGACAGCCCTCCGCCCCCTCTGCTCTCCGCGGCGCATGCTGCCTCTCAGCTGAGACCTTGTGGAGCACGTCTTGCTCTTATGAGATCAACACATCTTTAAATACTTCATGTATAATGGCACAACTTCCACGGGAAAGATTGAAAGCTGTTCAATCAAATTGCTGCTAAGAAGAGTGTCAAGGCAGTCCCCAAGGAAATAGAAGTTTGGACACCTTTAGGCAAAATCAGAAATGGAATCTGTTTCTGCCACACCCTGGAGAAAAACCCCAAGCTGCGAAGTATTAGATAAAAAAGGGTTGCAGCAGCTCCTGCTGCTTTTATTTAGGACCAAACCCAGCAATTATGGTCTGCCAGTTCCTCACTGATGCCTCCAGGAGTCAGCCTGGAGGAACTCTGCACATCTGAGCTGAATACAGCTTGTATAAATCACACCACAGTAGATTAAGACACCTAACGTTCTTTAAAAATATTTAGGCCCTTAAAGGTGAAGATAGACATCCATCTGTGGGATTTTCACAAGTTCCCAGATGTGTACACATAATTTGGAGAGTGCTTAATTGGGAGTTTGGCACTTAAGGCATTTTAAAATCTCTCTGGGCTTTACACATTTTACCCCAAAAGTCTAACTTTGAATTGACCTTTCAGCAAGAATGGCTGTTTCTTCCCCTCTTCTCCCCTGTTTTATACTGTCTTGGCTTTAGCAGCGTTACATGCTTCATTTATGCTGGAGCACAGAAGAGAAGAGTCATGTCTGAGGAATGTCTCTTTGGACACACATCTAGATTCTGCTTCCAGTTCAGGATGAGTTCCAATAGCTGAGACCAAACCTCACTCTGCACAACTGCTGCTTGATATTTGTAATAGAGTCTTGATTCACCAGGTAGTAAATAGGCAAAACATATGTACACATCTACTGAGATGGAATAACCCAAGAGGCTCAGCATCTCTGCAGTCCTTGTAATATTAAAACCACCAAAGGCTTGCAGTTATGTGGTGATCCATTTGGGAGCTTACATGTGCTAAGATATATAGATCTAATATTTCACTTTGCAGAAATGGTTTATTTCCAGCAGTAAATATGGTGTTTGTGAAATGAGAATACACTATTTCAAACTGTTATAAGGCCACTGAATAATTGAATTATTACTCATCAGGGGGCAGTGTAATTTGTTACCTGTGTGATTCCAACACTCTGAATCAAAGTAATTACATTCATGGTGTCATTTAGTGAAATAAGGCAGTGAAGGTCTCTATGAAGAGAAAGGCAATTGCTGAAAGGATTTTGTTGAAATAATAGCACCAATTCAATTGGTCCTCTCACTTCATTCATTGTTACTTTATTATATGGCTAAATAGCTCATTCATGTGCTTTGCTGGAGTGACAAATATGAGCTTTGGAAATGGTGTCTATGGAGGAAAAAATGCACAGCTTCTAAGGGGAAAGCACCAAACAGCCATTTTCAGTATCACAAATGTGCAGTGGCAAATGGTAGAATAAATTTATTAAAAAGAACACAAAGGCAGATTTTAATATTCTTTGAAAGTTCAGTGGCGAGATTCCATTAGAGGTTTGCCTAGTGTAAAGAACCGGTGGGAGATGTCTGGAGACCGTTTCAAGCCGTAGAGCAGTCCCTTCCAAATCTCATGAACTAGGCTTCAGAAAACTATGAAATTGGTATAAAAAAGCAAGAAGTTATTTTCAAGAATAAGCATTTTGGAGTTATTACTTTATGTGTTTCTGCAAACTGTAGGTATATATGCATTCATATATATCAGTATGAAGTGTTTTCTGTTGTGCTGCTTTATCCACATCTTACATTTATTGCCATGACTTTTCTGCGAGGTAGGATGACCCTGCACTCCCTGGTTTGAGGAAAAAAAGAGCTGAAGCCATCTTACAAAAGCTAAATTTGTCTTACATCCACTTTTTCTTAAGATTTACATTGTTTTTTCTTTATTTTTTTTTTATATGTGATTGGGCATGATCACAACCATCTTTAGGCATTTGGCTCCAGTGCAACTTGTCAACAAAGCTGATGAAGGGTCTGGAGCACAAGTCTTATGAGGAGCGGCTGAGGGAACTGGGGTTGTTTAGCCTGGAGAAAAGGAGGCTGAGAGGAGACCTTCTCCCTCTCTACAACCACCTGAAAGGAGGTTGTAGCGAGGTGGGGGCCTGTCTCTTCTCCCTAGTAACAAGCAATAGGACAAGAGGAAATGGCCTCAAGTTGCGCCAGGGGAGGTTTAGATTGGATATTAGGAAACATTTCTTCACTGAAAGGGTTGTCAAGCACTGGAACAGGCTGCCCAGGAAAGTGGTTGAGTCACCATCCCTGGAGGTATTCAAAACCACATAGATGTGTAGATGTGGTGCTTAGGGACATGGTTTAGTGGTGGACTTGGCAGTGTTGGGTTTGTGATTGAACCTGATGATCTTAAAGGTCTTTTCTAACTTAAATAATTCTATGATTTCTATGATTAAAGAAGCTGACTAGCCTAGTGCTCCACTCCCATAGACCTGACTGCAGCATGTGGGTCTAATTTCAAAAGTTATGTGACGAGATGTAGCAAAAACAAAAGGCAGCAAAGGGAGAAAGGAATAGTATTGAGAGCAATTCATTGTGGGAGTCAATTGGCTTACAGATGGACATAGGAACAGGACAGTCTGAAAAAGTAGACTGTTGCTTTTATAGAGAGTATAGCCTAAATGAAAATATATAAAATACAGTTCTGACATTATTTCCAGTTGATTTTACTAGCACAACGTTCATATTCACAACAACTGGCACTAGTGATCTGGGGCTGAGAGATAAACAGTAAAATCTGTTTGATCCCTGTGAAGTCAGCACAGAGCCAGTGCATGGAAAGGGAAAAACAATACTTCATGAAGAGCTTCATCCACCGAGAACTGAATAAGAATTGAGACCTGGCAGTTCCTTGGAGCTGACCTAAAAGTACGACGTGGTTCTAGGCTAAATAGCTATCTGCTCAAGGGACACAACCTGCAGTGATTCAGGTATTGTGGTAGACTTGTGGTAGACTTCATAACACTTCAAAACTGTTAGGATATGACATTACTTTAGTCAAGTCCCTTCTTCCAATGAACCCCTGTTTCCCTCCATTAACTCTTATTTTTTTACTCACCCTGACCCAGACTATCTTTTGTGCTAACACCAGTGCTGATACCAGACACATCCCAGAACTGACCAGTTCTGGTAATGGGAGCCCTTCCCAGGGTTTGATAGGGATTTGTGTCTAGTTAGCAAGAGAGAGACACGTGCCAGTTCCAACAAGCTGTTGAGCACCTCAGTCCTGCAAGGTTTTGAATTCCCAGCCAAACACTGAAACCCTGAGAGCTGGAAAACTTGTGCCCTAAAAATAGATTTCTTCACATTGTTGGATTCATGTAGCATTTTATATAATTACAGCCCTTGCTGGAAAATTTATGTTCTACAGATCTGGCTCGTAAATCCCGCACTTTACAGTACTACTGCGGCTCCGTTATAATCCCTTACTGCTGAGTCCAATATTTATTATTGGAGAAAAAGGTGGAAAACAAATCCACACTTTTGAAAGTGTTCCATAATACCACAGTGTTTTAGCAAATTCTGACCTGTTACTTTCATCTGGGGATTTATCATGGGGATTTATCATGGTGCCTACACACATAAACAGCAGGCCCATATGCGTGTATTTCTTTGAATAAGAGCACAAAGTTGTGATCTTTTTTAATAGGAACACAGTTTTCTGGGGTGTGTAATCATTTGGGGAAGCAGTCTTTCTGTTGTGAAATTTAAAAACAAGAGTGATTTTTGCTGAGGGAATGTTTTCAGCCCTTTCTGAAAATCTGTCTCAAATTACCTTGAGGTGATCTTCAGGAGAGTGACAGTGCAGTTCCACATTATGGTATCTCAGGGCATAATTTCATGCTGAGTTTTGTTCATAAGGCAAAATCAGCATAAAATATATTTGCCTTTCCCTGTGCACTTTGGTGGAGCTATACCCTATCAGTGAAGTGATAATTTTTGGAAGGAAACACCTTCCACTACTTTTAGAATCACAGAATCATGAAATAGTTTGGGTTGGAAGGGGCGTTTAAAGGTCATCTAGTCCAACTCTCCTGCAATGAGCAGGGATATCTTCAACTAGATCAGGTTGCTCAGAGCTTTGTCCAACCTCACCTTGAATGTTTCCAGGGGTGGGGCTTCTACTACCTCTCTGGGCAACCTGGGCCAGTGCTTCACCACCCTCATTGTAAAAAAATTCTTCCTTATATGAAGAAATTATGTATTATGTAGTCCAAATCTACCCTCTTTTAGTTTAAAACCATTACCTCTTTTCCTATTGCAACAGCCCTGCTAAAAACTGTCCCCAAAAGAGAGATTTGTACAAAAAATGTCTAGCAGCACTCTGTTTTTCTTAATCATCAGCCCTGTTTTCCCCACTTACCATCACAGGCATTCGCAATTTTCTCCTAGTCTCACTGTGAGATCCCACAGACAACTGTATCCGTGGTGCAGAGCAGTTCTGCAAGGTGCACACAACCTCATTCTGGCAAGACCTGGGACTGGCAGGCACATCTGGGAAGAAGCCTCATGGCTTGCAAGGTGAAGTCCTAAGGCAGGTTCAAGACCTGCCTCTAGAGCATAAGCAAATTGCCCTGTCCACACCAAGGTAGCTTGCCACTTAGACTTTCCAAANTTTTTTTTTTTTTTTTTTTAGGGGAATGCATGTGTCTGGGCAAGCCTCCAACACAGGTAATTACATTCTATCATCTTGTATTCTCCTTGCAATTAATCTTAATAGCCGTGATGCAACAAGAGTCCATAGACAGTTCTGCAAGTAGACAGCAGCACTACTATATTATTTAAGGCTTTAAACACTAGAATTGAAATGCTAGAGTGCAGTGCACATGCAGAGAAAAAAAAAAAAGGCATTTATGCGAGGAAGAACTGCAAAGAAAAGAAATCAAACAGGGAGGAAACGCAACAGAGCTGATAAGGCAAAAATTACAGTCTTTCAGTGTTCTTATTAAGGAGGACAGAGGATGTCTGCAGATGACATAGGATGGGCTTGAAATGCCCAGACTGATTGCCATCCCTGTGAGTATATGGCATGTGGTGGAGTCCTCCGTGGAAATGCTGCTCACAGGAGCCCTGAGGAGTTAGCAGTGGTCATGGCTGTCAGGTGCCATGGTTTAACAACTATCATATCCAAAGCACAAGGTCACCTTCACCTTTTCCCCCTGCTAATGAAAGCATTTAAGTTCCTGGAGGAAGCCATATTCTGAAAACAGCTCCATTTACCTCCAGGAGTGTGTGACCAAAAGCTGTGAAACCAGGAGCTCTCCTCCCGCCATGGATTGCCTGTGCTCCATGTGGCATCCTGGCACTCACGCGCCGGTGCCACAGGAAAACGGTGCTTTCTGAACAAAACCTGGGTGGGAAATGTTCTTGTTTGAGCATAAATCCCTGATTGCCTCCAAACAAACGAAAAGCTTGTAGTTAAATATATAGTAAATGTGGGTTATTTCCAAACATCCACAGCTCTCTGTTTGATCTGAATGAAACACGTCTGCCAGAGACAGCTGCTTCTAGTCTGCTTGCTGCCAATGATATTTACAATCTCTCTCCCTTTCTGCATTTCTCTCATTTTTTTCCTTTCTTTCTTTTCTTTTTTTTCCCCCTTTTTTTCTTTCCCCCAGTTTTTTACCTGAGGTTATAACACTCAGATCCTCCTAGATTAAAATCATACCCGTCCCCTTGAGCTAAATAAGCATCGTTGGCTGCATAGTTCCACTGAGTCCAATGGGCTTACGCCAATTTTATGGTCTTGAAGGAATCGACTTGTTCACCTGGGCCTGGACTCAATACATGCATTTAACAGGCTGGGGAGCACAGCGTCTATGCTCAGCTGGCGAAACTTCTGAGCTTGTCTCACTTCTGAGATTGTTTCACTTGCAGAAATAACTCGGTTTTTCGCATCTTACCAGCTTGACAACTTCTGAGCTTTGTTTTTCTGGTGGCTCTAAGACCTAGCTTCATTGTTAGAGGTCTGGAAAAAGGGAGAGGAAGAAGATCCCCAGTTAATCAGTTACAGTAAGGACTCGATCTGCCCAGACCACTATGTATTTTAGGAGACCAATGAATATAGAAGATCCCGGACAGAAAAATCAAACAGTTTTGTAAGCATAAATATGTGCAGTCTGTACAGGCTGGCTGTCTTTTTGAGCTGAAAAACAAGGTTGATCTATGAAAGAACATTAATTGTGGGTTTGGATCAGCCTGAAGGCTTGTAGGGTATGGTGTTGAATTTGCCCCCTTGCATCCACCGATACTGGGAACTTCACAAAGATGGACTTCATACTGCCTTCACACAATGGCTGGCAACTGGTCGACTGCAGCACAAGTTCCTGCTCATCAGCTCACCCACAGGCACTGACCACGACCAACACATGAAAACGAGTGCAATTGCATCATGGCACCTGACACACTTTGCTCTGTCTTTGGAGCATATGCCCAGAAGGCATATCATTGAATTTCTTGACATACATCTGCTGAGAACAGCAGCATAAGACTACACTTTTCAAAAGATGCTGAAGGACTTAGGTTTGCAGTTCTCTCTAGGATTTCGATGGCCTGATTTTTAAGGGCCTTTGGAAAAATCTGAGGAAAAAAGGACACCAGGAAGGATCCTAACTGGTAACTTTAAACCTATGAAGTTTCCAATTCTGAGTAGACACATAGAGGTTTTAGTGTATGAGGTCTGTATTATTTTAGAAGAGCCGAATTCCTTTCTAATATGTCATTTAACAGAGAATCATTCCGGTTTAAGCCTCATCTGGATGCTCCTCTTGAAGTGTGTAGATATATTTGGCTTTAAGTTATGACAGCAAAGTAGGCTAAAAATGTAAAGCTGTTAATCAGCAATATCATTCATCTGATTCAGTATTTATTAGCGCATTTATAATGGCTGTTTGTGCTGATATTTGTTTTAATTTTGATAGGAAGTAATGCCTTGAATTTAATCAAGTTAGCTGTATTTGAAATCGCTGATAATAAATGCCTTTCACGTCAACAGTTCAGAACAGCGTTGGGTTTTCAAAAGGATTTATGAAACGTAAGACCAATGATGTCAGGTCATTGCTTTTGTGGAAGATGATAACCTGTAGCTGTGACCATCCTGGCTGCCTTTCTCTGAATCCTTTGGGAAGGGCAGGTTTCACGACATGGAAATCTACTGAGCCTCACTCTTGTATGCTGTCTATACTGGATTTTCTGGGCCCAGGTTCAAATTCCATGTTGGAATGATATCTGGGTAAATACCAGCACCTCCTCCCCAGTGTAGTACTGATGCATGTGGGCTACCAGGGAAGAATAACTCATCCTGGTCAGCTCCACAGTATGGAGTCAGGAACCACTGAACCACAGAGTGTATCATCTGCTTCACAGCTCAGATGCTCATCAGGCTGTTTTAGAAACACCCCGACCCTGTTGGCTGACACTGCTGCTCCTGCTGGTCCCTCTTTTAAGCTGCTGACCATCTCCAGCAAGCTCTTTATGGTCCAAGGGAGACTGAAGACATTCAGTGACTTTTATAGCCTTATATATGGCCCATCCCGCGTTAGTCTCAACACTGGGTGTACCTGCCTCTCCGACGTGGCTCTGCCGCGGGTAACACACCTGCACTGTTGTTTCTCAGAGATTCCCTAAAATTAATGTATGCATTTTTTAGAGATTCCTTAATGTGAAATGTCACATTCCTGGCAGAAAAAGCATATATTCTTTTGAAGTGCTTGCAAAAAATGTACGCATGATAAACTAGAGGAGGTGGGGGTTTTTCTTCTTCAGGTTCCCCCACATCTGTGACTAAATGGTGGAGTATTTGCAAAATTTAGAGAGGGATCAGAAACATGGCACTGTATCTGAGGTTCATTTGTAGAAGGTAAAGTAGCATATGTTATGAGTCAGTTAATCTCTTTAGGGCTTTATCCAGCACAAATTAGGTTCTGTGGTCACCGAGTCACAGCAGGCTCTGGGCCACTGTAGCCTTGGAGCTTTATTCTGATTCAGCTGCCAAGAAATGAACTGCTCTGTGGGCGCAAAAATTGGCTTATGCTCTGTGAACTCCAGCCAGGCATGCGCAGCTCCAGCGGCTGCTCCTCTCTCCATGCACAGCTACGTGATTTTATCCGCACCTACTCTCCAGCAGCCCTGATGCTAAGACGCAGCCCCTAGAAAATAAAGAACGTGCTAACTCAGTCTCATCACAAATCAGCAAAGGTTGTGAAATAGTTTTAAAAGATGTGGAAGCCTTCACTGTTTTGGCTATTTAAAGCCAGCCAGGATGAATGCACACTGCTGGGATTAGCTCTGTGCTGCTGCTGGAAGCAGAAATTGTCTTANCACGGGGTACATTTTGACATATCTTCCCCCAGTCTATAACTGAAGATGCTGCAATGCCAATAAAAATAAAATGCCTCAGGTTTCCTAAGTGGACAAAAGGAACTGGGAGTCATAGCTCTAATTACAACAAATGCCTCAAAGAGACTTGAAAATCTCACTCTTAAATCACTTAACAGAGGCAGAGACCAAATGATAGGGAAGTCACAGGTGCTCACATACGGGTGCTCACATATGGGTGTCAGGATGTCTGGTCCTATAGGCAACTTCCTCCTTCCCTGCTGATTCCTCAACCTTGGTAAAGAACACATCATCTCTGCACTATATATTGCACATTATAAAGGAGGTTATAAATATTTGCCTATGTCACAGCAGTAGTGTTGAGATCAACTGAGTACTTACTCTTTGCACAAACTACAACAAAAATCAATTTATTGTTACCGCATTTATTTTTGCCATGTTATTTATTAATGCCACTCACATGAATTAATGACTACTAAAAACATTTTTTAGTCATTTTCACTTCTAATCTTAGTGATCCTTTTAAATGAACTTTCGTGGAGAAGTGGTTAGTTCTGATTTGTTTAAGTATAAAACAGGAAGGATGTGCACAGCTGTGACATCCTGAACGCACAAGACATTACCTGTATATCAGAGACAAGAAGCCATTGTCATTGACTGCCAGTAACCACAGCTTGGTCAGGAAGTGTTGCCAGAGGAGGCCAGGCACAGGGATAAATCCCACCCGCTTGCAAGCACATGAAGAACTCCTCATTTCTGGGCACATCAAACAAGAGCCAAAGAAACAGGCTGTTGACATGTTAATTCAGCTGAGCAACTCCCCAGCCCTGCTTTGCCCACCTACAGTCAAGTGCGTAAAGCTATGATGCTGCATGTCTTGGATTCCTGCATCCCAGCTCAGGTTCAACACAGCTTTTGCTTAGGGCCCTTTGGGATTCAAAAACTTGGTGTCTTTTTGTGTAAAATAGCCTGAGAGATCTGATCTGGTGGGTGTGCTCAGATCACACTCACGTGTGCTGGTGGCCATGACTTCAGCATGAAGCATGGGAGACACCACCACTTCAGTTCAAAAACAGCCAGCAGAGGAAGAGCCATTTCAACCTACTTAGCTCTCGGCACCGTAAAGACCTGCTAAATTTAAGTGCAAAATTAACAGTATGAGTTAAAGCTGAGAAAGGCTGAGATTGTATTTATCAGAAAGAAAAAAGGAACAAGGAGATTACTTGTGCCTCTCTTCCCTGCTTTAAGCCTGGCTCCAAGCATTTGTGTTCACTCAGGACAGTATCACAGCTTCCCTGACTCCATTTCTCATCAACAGCACTGATTGCAAAGTTTACAGTGCAGGACAAATGTCAATACAAAAGGGGAACCTTTCTTAACCATCCTTATTACCCAAAGTATGTGGCAGATATGCAGCAGCCTAAAAAGATGCATTTAGGGATACTGAACTCAAATAGCATGACCCAAAAAAGAAATCTAGTAGCTTGCTTGTGTATTTCCAACTTTAATTTGGCAAAGCACATGCTTTATTTATGAATAATTTTTCAATTATTCAACTCTATACCCAATGACAATTGCAAAAATATACTCCGACTTAAATGTATGAACACATTTAAGGGTTTTATTGTATCAAAGCCTGTGGGACTGACCCTAATACATCTGTTTTGCTTGACTGATAGAAATACTTGGTCTGGTCCTGGTAACCCCTCATGATATTCTGTCTGCTTTACATATTCTTCATGAAGGTAACCCTTCATGGTATATCTTTGTTATATCAAAATTCATGATATTTTGAGACAATCTAGAAAGGGTTGTCTCAAAAGTAATACGGTACCTTTAGCAAGTCAAACAAATTTGGGACAAATCTCAAACTAAGGCACAGAGACAGCTTTCCAAAAGATTTGCCAAATGTTTGGCACGTTATAATTGTCACAAACCCATGCTTCTATTATTATTTTTATGACTGGGTCCCATAAAGGCAACAACTAAATATCTGTTTCTCCAAAGATCTCTGAATGTCAGGAAATTTGCTCATTGGGAGCCTTTGACACAGAAAGTCCTTGAGAGGCAAGGTGAGGCAAATCCTTGAAGGACTGGACCTTCCAGATGGAGCCGATCTTCCCTTTTTTACATACATTAAATGTGCTGCCTCTACATTTGCTTTAAAGTAAGAGCAACTTAAAAGAAGCCTTTGCACTGGATCTGGTGACCTGCAGGTCCATCTCGTGTATTGGTTCAGCATTAGATGTTGCATAGTCCCTGCAATTCATAGAGTCGCAAGAGCAGCGACATAAACATAACACGAAATCATCTGCATGAAGTATAAAAGAGCTTAGTAATTTACAAATATTGCTTTTAAACTATATTAAGCACTGTCCAGGGAAAAAACATTTACTGAGACCTATTCACTTTGCAGATAAATCAAATTTAGGATAAGATAAAATGTTTCTCATCAGTTAAATTTTATTTTAATCTTTACAGACTTGATAGATAAAACAGATATTAAATCCCAAAATATAAGTCTAAGTATGCACGAAGAACAGGACAGGACAAGCAGCAGGTTTGGAGCAGGTTGCTAGAGAGAGATTTTGAGTGCAGAACAACACTGTAACTGGTGGCAGGAGTTACCTGAACACAGTGTCTGGTAGTTCACAGCAATACTGCTAATCACATTATGTGATTTCTTGATGCAGTTGTTCCTTTCATCACCAGGGTAATAAGGAAGGTGGAATGACCTCTGATTAAATGGAACTGGAATTTGAGAGGGTGGCAATATGAAGGATAAAAACTTTACCTTTTTTTATTATTATTTCATTTGCTTACCTGACATTGAACTCCCAAATTGCATACTTAGAAGGGATGGCAAAAACATCCCCATCAAAATATATTCTTTTTCAGTAGGAAACTAGTAGGAAACAGGGACTGAATGAACAATTTTGTGAAATGCACCTGCTTTCCCTAATAAGAAAATCTTGATTTTTATGTAGGAGTAAAATATCAAAACTCCCAAATCATCCATGTATTCATGTTCTTAGTATTCAGTTATACTTATGAGATGCCTAAAGCTTCCCTCAAATATTTCATCTCTGTTTTATATGGAAAGTAAAAAACATTTTCCTCTGACTGTTATTTAGAAATTCAGGGTAAATTTACTGACTGCCATGAGACGAAGCAACCCGGGCCCCTTCCATTAGTACAGCCTGATGCCAACTATGGCCCCATGGTGGCATGACAGGGGAGGAGAGGGGTGTCCGACAGGCTCTCACCTCCATGCACACCACTGGCTGCCCCGAGCCCTAAGCTCAGCGCTGAAGCAAACTGATTTCCTGGCACTGATTTCCCAGCAGGGAAATTGCTTTGTCTCAACAGCTTCCCTGCTGAAGTTTCCAGCTCTCAGACTCGGATCAGTCCCTACACGTAAATGAAGTGGGGAAAGAAGTCACTAAGCAGAACAGGTGCCCATGAGATAAGTGACCCCTGAGCAGATGGCTTATAAGAGGGAGATCCCACAGGTTGCTGTGGCGCTCAGAGGTTTGGCTGGGCAGTTCTCATCTTCAAAGCAGCCCCTTCTCTCTGCCTGCAGGCTCACGCTGGGATCCCTCCCACCTGCGACAGTGCAAGGAGCGAGGACGCTCAGGACAGAGTATTTGGTAAAAAAAAAAAACTAACCTGGGCAGATCTTGGCACAGGGCAACACTTGCACGGGAAACAAAGTCTCCCAATGTGACAGCAGGTTTCTGACCAGTGGTGACAGTAGTCACCATTACAAGCGTACCTGGTATCTGCAGTGGCATTTTTTGGACCAAAAAAGACACCCCAAACCTCTGTTCTGATCGGTTCTTGTAACCCAGCTGGCCACAGTCCTATGTGACCAGCATAGTATATCCATAATCCATCTTAACTACATGCTAAAGACTGTAGTCCGTGACAATTTCTGCAGGAGCAGGCTCTATTGAGTGTTTATAAATGTCTTACCCATGTAAAATTTCATCACTTCTACAGCATAAATATCTAGGGGAGTCTTTGGAACACTGCACTCAGGATGTTAATCAACACCTTTAAGTATATAAAGTGGACGAGACACAGCAGGACCTGAGCTGGGGAATGTCTAGAATTGTCCAGGAGAGCTCCTGTGACAGCCAAATACCTAACTGTAAAGTTTCAGTCAATCACCAGGTTTGAAGCTGTTACCTCAAATTGTCCATTATCTCAAACCAGTCATTTATCTCATCCCTGCAGGTGACAAGCCAGAAGGAATTGCTGGACCACCCAAGGAACCAATGTCTTAAGCGCATTGGGTTTGCACAGCCCTGACATCCAGCTAAACCACAATTATAGCTAAAAAACAAACTTCATTTTCATACATAGAACTCATGTCCCACAGCTCTTGCCACAACGGTGTGCTGGATGCCGCTAAGTTGGATGCCTGGAGAAAGTTTTTGTACCATAAGGCAGACTCCTGTTTCTCCATGTGTCTGCTTTACTACAGCTTGGCTACTCACAAGTGTTGTCATGTAGCAGCGAACACAGCATGCTGCTCTAGGTCTCCTTTCCTTTTGAATAATAATCCAAAAGCCAGGAAAGAGTATTCTGTTTTTCACTGATCAGCACATAACTTTGTTCAAAGTGGGTCAGACCATCATGCAAATGCGTGAGGATCAGCTCATCACTGTGGAAAGAAAAGCCTGGGGAACAGAAATAGACTTCGGGATGACTTCATATTCCTTGAGGCTTTCACAGGGGCAGAGAAAAAGAAAAAGCAGCAGCGTTTGTAGTTTTGGGTCCTGGTTTGCATAGTTTCTGAGCACCCAGATCTCCATTCAGTATCACTGATGTTCTAGAAATTAGGCCAGAAATCACGCTGTTCCTGCTCTGATGGGAGTGACAGGTGCCTACTCGGATGACAGCTGAAACGCTCTCCCCGTGCCGGCAGGGCAGAGCCCTGGGCTTTTCATCCTGAATACATTCTTTAGCGAAGCAACAGATTTGGGTTTGGTTACATCTTTTATGAACACTTTTTCAATAAATTAATCAGAAGCTTTGGGCGATTGAAGGCTTTTAAAAACAGAACAGTTCTTTTGCAATTCCCTTCTGAGAGCTTCAAAACTGGATTTCTTCCCATTCAATTTTTCATATTTCCATTTTGCAAAATTGAAGATTCCTGAGCCAATGCAGAAAGAGTCTGTACTCTCCGTGATCAGAATTTGCCTCGTAGCCACTGTCCGTGGGGTCCAATGACTACTCCATGCACCATCCCTGATTCAAAGAGCTGTGCCAAGGAGTCGCAGCCGCCATAATCATATATGCCTGAACCATGATTCCTCCTGCTTGTTAAAAAGCTCCAAACACCACCTTGTCTCAAATTGCCTCTCTAAGCTTGGACAAGGTGAATAATCAGCAGAGTTCATGCAGTGCCTTGAGATACTCTCTGCTCCTGGGGAGCTGTGTACTTTTCTGAAGTCCTCTTTGGGCCAGTTTGGCTGCTTCCGATAGCTACAATGAATTGCACCCATTGCTTTGAAGCTTCTTGCTATTGTTTGGGAAGCCAGTTCAGAGTTAATAACTTTCTTATATTCAGAAAGAACGAGCACTGAGAGCAACGAAACCTCGTGGTATGCAGGACATCAATAGACTGAACGAGGGATACAGATAGTTCAGGCAGAGCCTGGAATTGCAGCTGGGAGTATCCCCTCTGCTATACTAAAATAGGTGGAGGAGGTATATGGAGTTTGTTTCAAGCACTTTCCTTGTCAGCCAGTATGGTAGTACCCTTCTGTGAGGAGAGACCCAAAGGAGATAATAGAAGTCCTTACAATGCCACAAAAACAGCCTGCACATCATATACTGCATCATTTCAAAGGATTCTCCATAAAACAGGTACACAAAAGGCAGGTTATTTGTGGTCTTTTGGGTCTTTTGCTGTTCGCACAGCAAAAAATCAAGGCAAAAGAGACACAAGGGCACAGTCATAGCTCATATAACTTTTTACAACAAATACACAAATGTACCATTCCTGACTATATATTTTAAATCTTTATTGTCTGATTTCTTGTTATTTCTATAATATATAGTGCCACGTGCACCATTAGAGGTCTCTCAAGCACTTTGAAGTTCTACTGCTGAGATACCTGACGTGGACACAAAAGCCAGGTCAATATTTCTTCAGTGTGGTCTTGATTCAGACAGGTGTCTAGGCAGAGTCCTCACAGTAAGACATAGGGTTTAAGACCGCAAGAATCCCTGTTAACATTAATGAAAGTATAAAAGACCTTGTAGAAAACAATTGTGGTACTGGAAGAGTGTCTGGACTGAAGACAATAGCGTGAAAGAAAATTGAAAACCGAACCTACCAGTTCTGAGCAATGTCTAGTCTCCTGGTGCTCAGACTGCCTTGGAAACTTTGACGTTTGACTGTTTAAAGTTTGCTTTTTCGTTTGGTTAAAAAAAAAAGAGGATTTTTTTTTTCTTTTTCTAAGTAGCACAAGGCCTCAGTAGTCTTTAGTAGGAAATCTGTCATGACTCAAAGTCAATAAAAGCTGAAAAGGGTAATCGTGGCAAAGGATTTTCTTTTGGTATCCCTTGGCCAGAGACAAACTTTGCATTTGTCAAGAATATATACTATAAGTAAAAGCATGCATATGCAGTAGGGAAAGAGAAAAAGACAGTCCAGTGGATGAGGGTATGACACCAGATCTGTGGGTTTTCAGTCGTGCAGCCCATGGAAAATTTCTAAGGGATCTGCAGAGGGTAACGAAGAAATAAAAGGCTTTTGTCAGTAGGCTAGCATATGGTATACAGGGGTCTACACTTCCACAGAAAAAAATCTTAGGAGTTCAAAACCGAAAGAAGTTGAAAGCCACAAGACTGGAGAGACACATGAAAGAGAAAGACTGATGGAGTGCATGATAATGTAAGTTACAAAATTGTTAATATCCAGAAGTCTTAAAGAGAAACTAGTGTCCATACACACTTGCTGAAAGATGGCTTCCAATGTGAGAACTCACAGGCTAAGAAAAAACATGAGGTAACAACTCATCAATTCATCCAAAACCTGTATTTTACTGGCACTTTATGTCAACACTTAATATAAACATAAACTACAATATATACAGTCAAAGGGCCTATATTTGCAAATAATGGCTTATACTCAGAGACAAACAAAATTTAGAATTCCTCTTGAAGGAAGAACAGGCATGCCAGCATACATTTTTTTTGTAGTGTATGCTGACAGAAAGTTTGAATTAAGAACATTTTTATACAAAAATAATTTTTTTTCTTTTGACATTGTCATCTGGAATAAAATATTTTAACTGAAGTTCAGTTGAACAGCATCACTGCTGATTACTGATATGATCTCACATGGGGTTTTGGGGATTTATTCTAATACACCTGTAGGACTTTTTAATTATAACACCTCACTGCACAGGCATTATATCTCAGGAGAGTGATGCCCATGTTCCCTTTCACAACTTGGATTGTTTTATCATCTGTTATGATGCACCAGAGCCAGATATCTCTACCTTGACACATAGAGCATGCTCAGAAGGAAATCCATTTTGTCTTGTGAAAGAAGGAAACCATCCTTTGGAGACCTCTAGATGATCAGGGGTGATAGCATCTCAAACTGCCGCCTCATGGACCAATGCACAAAGTGGGAACGTGGTGTAACAATTTGCCAAACACAGCAAACTAAATCTTCTGAGGCAGTTCAACAGAATGAAACACTTTTACCTGGGGTGAACCAACCCAAACTAAAATAATCCTGCTATACCCTCGCCAGGGAGAGAGAGTTTGTTTTCTAAACCAGTTTGTTTTAAAGAAAAAAAAAAGCATAATATTTTGACACTGTATAAACAGCATTTTTCATCTAAAAATAACTTCAATCGCCTTTACCTGCAAATTCTAGCAGAAACAAAATACATCTGTCTTGATTCAAAGCTGTTGTTTTCTTTTGGCACCAATTTTTATGTATGCAATAACTTTGTGTGAGGGATAGTGAATTTATGTTGTGTTATTAAAAGGTGTCAGCAGCTGCCATTTACCACAGCATTAGTTAAATACTGTTCTTTCACCTACAGGGGAGGAAATCATGTTCATTTCTGGAAGAAGGTACCTGGTGGCAGCAGCAGGTGATGGGCAAGAGAAGCAAGAGTGAACCTCAGCACGACTGATATGTGTAGGCTGAAAATCCGTCCCCAAAGGCATCAGGACAGCGATTGCCAGGACACACGTCTTGGTGACAGAGGACCTACACAAAAGCCAGTGGTGAACAAATGGAACGCTTTTGTGCGGGTGGCCCTAAGAGAGAGCCAAAGTCAAGGGCACTTGAGGTATTGGATTTTTAAACTCTGTTCAAAAGCTGCCTCTAGTGGTTTCCGCCAGGTTCAGGGAAACATAACTTTGTGGATATTTGTTGTAAATAAGCAGGACAGCACCAAAAAAACCCCATCTGATTCCTGTCATCAATTTCTGCCCTTAATGGAAACAACCTGGCCAGGCCCCAAACGCTAACTGCTCGGGTCAGGGGGACAACAGTATAAATGTTCGCAATAAAGGACTTCTGGGCTCAGAACACATTTGTTTAATCAAAAAGATTTGTGTAGTGATCAAAGAAATTACTCTAGCAAAAGCCATGTAGTTTGTAGAGATTAAGCGAGTGATCCAGGCCTAGCAGGAGAACCATCCTTAAAGCTCATTGCTGTAAATCCCACTGCTTTCAGCAGAAATTAGAGGTGCATTTAACAGTCGAGATGTACTACACTTAATAGGACAATCTTACACAAACACTTTCTGACCGAGGCTGAAAAGACCTTTGCACAAAAAAGTCAGGAAAGAGTTACGGACAATTAACCACATTTGTAAAATCAAGCTAACAGACAACAAGCTAAAACATGAAGAGAGGGGCAGTGCTCTGAATAAATGACTATTTTTTTTACAAATTGTCAGTCTGCTCCTGATTTACAGGCAGATAGGTATGGAACATACAGTGATCTCTGCCAGATGGGAAGAGCGAATTCTTTATAGTGTGAATATTAATCACACCATTATGTCGCTTCTTTCTGCTTCTGCTTTTTGCTCATCTTTACTGGAGTGGTTAAATGTAATTTAAATATTAAAAAGAATCAACCCAGATTGAGACCCATGCTACGGTTAATTACAATGTGTTCTTTTTACCACTCATAATTTTCACTCTGGGCATACCGTACCTGTACACTTTACTGAGGCTGCCTGTGACCTGGATGGCCAGAACAGCCCTACAGAATTAGAGGAGATGCTGTACCATAAAGGAAGCACATGGTAAACAAGGCTCTGGCATGACTACTTGAAATTCAGTTAATTTTCTGCTGTGTGGGAAAAACTACGTATCTCCATTTATTAAGAAAGAATGCCACAAGACAGCTACATGAATGGAAAGCTTCATATGAAGCTCTTTTTCTTCTATGCTCAGACACTTTCATGTTAGCTTACACAGGTTCTCTGAACAAACACAGCCCATTAACAAAGCTCCCACTTCCAAGCAATGCTCTGTTTGGATAATATTTGTCAAAGGACCTGAGGGACTGGGAAACCAAACACTGAAAATGCCAATGCCCACCTCTTCAGAAAGATTCCAGCTAAATTTTCCAAACAAGAAAGTGTCAGAGCCACCCAAACGGTGCTGGCTATGAATGGGACTTGGGCTCCTTTGAAATCTTGAGCTTCATGCACGCTCACTGAACAGAGTCTTTTCACCACATCAGAGAGAATATAGGAGAAGTAGAGGAGGAAATCAAGATCCAAATCTAAAATTCTGGCACTGCAAATCATTTTTTGCATTAATAGTGCTTAATACTGGTTAATAATGGGGATTGATAATAAAGGGTATTCTGAAAGGAGTGTTGCAAAGAATGGACTCACCTTCCTATTTTCCATTCCTCTGAAGATCAGTCCTTGTTCTTGTTGTTCTTTTTGCTCTTTTCCAAAGAGGTGCCATATGGGGAAAACTGAAAGAATCATCAAGTGGAATAATTAATGTCGTGACTGGGCTTTTGGTCTGCAAATGATGCAGATAGCTTTATCATGAGGAATTATAATAAAATCAATCCTACGGCTGGTGATATCCACACTGATATGTGTATGGTACGAACCATATCCACTGCAGAAATATTAATGACTTTAATTGATGCTCTGCATTTTGAATGTCTTTCAAAACTGTGCCCTCTCAGAACTGGAAGGGACTTGGTATGATTTCCTAATTTACATGGCAAAGAGACTTTCTTCATCTATGGTGTCAAAGGTAATTGTTGGGCTAATGAGATTTTATATCAGACATTTATACAGCTAAATAAACAGACTAGATTCAGCTTGTAAGAATGGCCAAGAGTTTAATTTGATATGTGTAAATGAAGGAACGTAATCTGGAGAAAGTATTTCTTGCTGCAACGTGCATACAAACTGCAGAATCAGAAAAGCCAGAAGCTTTTCTGCTGCATGGTGTCAGTCATAGAGCCGAAGCCAGGCTGGATCCTGTAGGTATACCACATAGCTTTCAACCAATTCAAACTACCGGAGTAATTGATAGCAACAGCTGATTGCCATCTTTGATGCAGATCAGGACAGACAGGGGAGAAGGTGCTTTGCTGGAAGCCTTCACACATGCAAAGAACAAGAAAATATGGGTGGGAAACCTCCGCCTGTGCTCCTGCCCGGTGCGGGAAGGGAAGCGTGAACACAGAAGTGTCGGCCCTTCCCTTCGCCCGCGGCAGCCTGATTCACTCTGATGTTACCATGTTACCCTTTTGCTCTCCACCCCGCTCCACGTGGTTCATGCTCACCTCTTCTCCTCACCCTTGCCTCACCAGTCTCCGCTCAGGCTCCTCACCCCAACCCCCATCAGTCATGAGCCATGGCCAGTTCTTCAGCTCTCTGCTTCTTCTCCTGCTCCAGGCTCCTTGCCCAGTCGGTCCCAGGTCCCTCCCAACTTGGATCCTTGTGCAAGACACCCCTATCTCACCTCCAGTGCACCAGAGAACTGCTCCTTGCCCTCTAATTCCAACCCATATCCTTCGGGTTGTGTTTTCACTCATTCTCCATCGTTTCTTTGCCCAGAACAGGTAATTTTGCTCCCTCTGTGTCCACTCTCCGTATCACAGTCCAGGTCTGCTGGAACCTGCTGCCCTGAAGGCTGTTAAGGCACAAGCGAATTAGGAGTACAGGAAGGACAGACCCACTGTTTGCATGTCTGTTGCCCTGCGCACCCCGTCCCCAAGCAGCCAGGGCCACACTTAACAGGCAAAGTCTTATTACAGGAAGTATCAGATATTCTTAGTAAAATAAAAATATGAAACAACAATAAATTGTGCATCCCATCTCCATTACTGAAATATTTCCCCCCTTGCTGGAATGCTTTAGAGTCCTGCTGCTGAGGCAGAAGAGGTTCACGTAAATAAGATTCTTTTGCAAAATTATCTGGACATAAACTGCCATCTTAAGTTTGCTCACTGGAGCTTGGGGAGAGAGTTACTAATGCAAGAGGCAGTCTTTTCAAGAAAAACAGCCAAAGTAGATCAGGAAAATCCACAAGAGATGCTCTGAAAATACCAGAGGTTTTCCTGAAGGGGAGCAGAAGTGGATTTAAAGGCTGAAGAGGAAGAATGTATTATACTGAGCCATGAAACACTGGGGAAAAGGAAGGGACACTCAGTGTATCCAAATCCTCAATAAATTTTAATCTACTGCTGACACAAGAGATATCAGGAAGGACGCTGGGAAAAGCATTGAGGGGATAGTATGAAAGAAAAGGTGCTTGCCCTTGGCATGACAGAAGGATTCTTCCTTTCTCAGAAGTTCTTTTACCAGCTCCCTTGCATTGCTCCCTCTCTCCTTCCCAGGAAAAGAAAAAAAAAGGTTGATTTGCATAATCTCTTCTTAGGGGTTGCAGTGGATCCTGTATCTCCCTTCTGGTTCTTAAGGGATCATTATTTTATTTCTTTTTTTATAGACCCTTATTCCTTAAAGGGACTTTTTCCCTAAGCCCAGCAATACTATAAACCCAGAAAAATCAGAGACAAGGCAACATGTTAAAGACATCACTATACGCTATATTATGGGAACCTACATTTAAGGGATGCACAGAAACTTAGCTCTGCCTGGGGAGATGCTACAGAAAAAATGCTGTGACATTTTAATGTTGGTGGTCTCAGCTCAGAATAAGGATAGAATTAATACAACTGTCTGTCATTCCTGTGCCCATACACTGATCCTTGGCTAAACAGAGACATTTAAATAGGAGTGATAACCCAGAATAATTCCAGTTTCCACTTCTGGGACAAATCACGGCCCCATTGCCCCTGCCAGTGGAAGATGTAACTTCCATTTGATAGTAAGTCATTCCAATACGATACAAGGATTCTTCCTACTCCTCTGTTATGGCAAAAGCTGTGCTTGTGTGGGAGTATGTATTTCTTTAGGGAATGAACCAACATAATCCCCCTGAGTTTGCTTGTGAACCTTCCCAGTTTCTCGCACTATACCAGAGGACATTTGCATAAATATAACAAGCAATGCAACAGTCAGTTTAAGACAGAAACTTCATACTGTGTTTCTCAGTTCACCAAAGGCCATATCCTTTGGCAGGGATAAATCTCCTGATGCTTTTCCTTGAGAGCTCAAAATGCTGAACAATAGAAAATTAACAAGGTAACTTTCCCCAAGTGATGGGTGAAGTTACATTCTTTAAGCTAGCTCTTCCTTTTCAAACTCGTACATTAAATGTTCAAGCACGCTATGAAATAAACAGGACGCGCAGCATGGCTGAGCTAGCAACACTGAGAGAGCCGTCATACAGTAAACTTAATGTTGCATGAGCTGAGGTTTTCTGCATTTCTTTTGAAAACTGCTTGTATTTAGTCCTTTTGCCCTTGTTTGGCAGGATTGAAAATCGATGCTCAGAAAGGACCCAGAACCAAAACGGGGGAGACGCCAAAGTTCTGCAGTGAGACAGAACAGAGCGTGTGGATGTCGGCAACGCACCCTGGGTTTTGATTGCCACCCAGGAATTTCCTAACCTGTGACTACAAGTCAGAGCCTGCCATATTGCGTTACAGTACCCCCGACAGCCTCCCAGTGAGCCAGCATTCCCCTCACAACTGGGGTTCAGCAAATCCCTACTAGAAAGAGTCGATCCCACCCTGAAGACAGACAGAAGGATCTTCTGGGGGAAACTGAGGCACGCCACCTGTAAAGGTGCAGCAGATGAGCAGTCTGGCTTTAAAGCTGAGTCTTGTAACGTCAAGCCTGGTGCTGTACCCAGGGCCACATTTCTGTGCTGTGCTTATACTACCAGATCCTGCTCCAAAGTTCACTGAACATGAATAAAAAGACAACTATTGACTTAGCGGTCTTTGGACTTTGTACTATAGCTCCAGGAATAACCATCCCAATTTATTCAGAAATATCTACAAAAGGTAGCAAAAATACCCTATTAGTTTTATACCCATTAACTTCTCATAACATGCTTGATTAATTTGTGTGTATCTGGAGAATGTTGCCGTTAATGAAGCTGAAACCCTCTCACTCGGATCAGAGTGCTATGGATCTACTGGGGAACTGGCTGGGGGCTGCACGGAGGCTTGTGCCTTGTTAATATTTATTAACTGTACTAGCAAATGCATTTCTGAAAGCAGGAAAATAATGCTAGTGTATTTTGCCCTGTTTCCATTCCCTCCTTGCTTTTCTCCCCTGTGCATTTTTTGATGAGGAAATGTAACACCCGTAGATTCTGCTGCCGTTCATTGCAGAGATGACAAAATCCCCCGTATCAGCAATTAAACCGGAGCCATGAAAACAAGCTCAGAGTTTTCTCCTCCATTCTTTCAGGCAAGAGAAAGTTCATGCCCACAGTTTTGCTGCAGAGAAGCTCAGCAAATTCATTAATACTCCAGAAGTAGGTAATCAATTCTTTCAGGTCAAAGATGAGAGGTAATGGTATCAAGGCTTAAATAGCAACTCTTCAGCAGTTCATCTGGTATTGGCTTCGGATTATGGCGATTCGTCTCTGAAGCTGAAGGCCAGGTTTTGTGTGTTCTCTCCCCACTTCACATAATCCTTGAATGTGGTTGGGCTTTTGGGGTTTTTTTCTTTTTAGCTTTTTTCTTAAAGGGAAAAGCTTCATAAAATGCAAACAGGCAGAAGTAAATGGATGCCCTGCTTGAAAAACACCTAACCTCTGACATGCATGCAATATACGAACTGTCTACATCAAATGACAGCATACGTTCAGGGCAGAAATGCTGTGAAAGTTAAAGAATGGTGCAAAACCCTTTATGCTGTTTTCTGTACCTGAAGGCCCGTGGCCATCTTATTCCCAGGACGCACAATGTGTTTACACTTTGAAACCTGAAGAATGGGTAAATCGTGAATGAAACTTCATTTTCTCTTAGCTTGCTGTACAGCACCCACAATACCCTCTCCAGCCTCAGCTCTACTCATCAGCTATGAGTACCCCAGAAAAACAAATACTTGCAATTTAAATAAGATAGCTATTCTTTATATACAAGGCACTGGTTTTGGGAAAGAGGAGGGTCACATAAGAAACCTCTGGTTTCATGCTGTGCGCTGCTACTAGATGCAATTTATTTTCAGCCCTACCTGCATTCTCTAGTTAACAATGGCTCTAGATTAAAGCCTGTTTACTGACTTGCAATATTCTGGTTGCTGGTGAAAGGAAGGACAGAATAAATTACAGGATGCCAAGATTTCAACAGAAACAAGTATGTAGTGTCAAAGCGCACAATTTCTTTCCAAATAGCCTGGGGCGTCTGGATGGTGCCAGACTGACTGAGAGACCCCCACGCATCTTCAGAAAGCCAGAGCCCGGTGTAAACACTGCAGGAGGGAAGCAGGTCATGGGGGGACCTGTGCTCCAAGGGAAGGACAGAAGAAGGGCTGTGGATAAACCAGAGGGCGGCACGTGAAGAGCTCATGGCAGACGCTCGGCCTGGCAGCCTTCCCATGCGGCAGCGTTGGAGCGGGTGTTGAGCGCTGCTGCAGATCCAGGTCTTTGTGGCCAGCTGTGGCAGGGCTGGGTGGCTCCCCGTGACATGCCTCCGCTTTTCCAGCCAGGATCCTGCCTCTTGGAACCCATGCAGCTCTGTCCCAGCAACAGCTATCAGGCCAGAGAAGACTAACTGCTGTCCCTGTTTAGTGGCTTTCCACATAAAGTCTCATCCTTTGTGTGGGGGAACAAAAGGAGCGCCCTGGATCAAGAAGATAATGTGGCTGAAATAAATATTATTTTCCAAATGAACTGAACTTGCTGGCCCCAGCTCCCCCTGGGTGGAGAGAACCACACAGTCAGGGCAAAGGCACCCTGTTTGGTTTATTTTTCACTTTTTAAGCAAATTGGCAGCAATGAAATTAGTTTTTGTAGGAAGTATCTCCTAAAAAAATCTCATATGCCCATGGGCTCTGTGCATGTAGTGGTAGCATACGAGTAAATAAAGGGAGTAAAAAGGTTAAATTAATTCAGCAATCAGATGCTCTAAGCAGAACTGAGGCCACTAAACCAAGAAGTAGCTCCAAACTCCGCCAGTGCTCCCACAATGGCTGCAGAGCGAACAAGTGAAACAGCCAGGGTTTAATTTTAGCACCACATCTGCTAATCTGACACCAAGATATTTTCTTTGCTGTTATTCCTGAATTGCAGTACTGTAGCACAGAGTAGAATCAGATGGGAAGATCAGGGATCTTTTATATGACTCAAGATTTCTTTTTTTTTAATCTTTTTGATATCTATTGAAGATTTCACAATGTAGAACTCAGGAAATAAACTGAATCATAGATTAATCAAAATACGCAACAGTATCAAGAACAGTGCTAATCTCAGTCTACTAGCTCACATGGTAACTAAATCCCATATCATCCCTTCCAAAACCGATTCAGACAGATTAAATCTGACAGGCCAGCATGGGGTAATTTGTGCTGTGGTAGCATGCAGTGTACTAGTTTTCAGATAATTTCTCATTTCCAGGGCATTTGAACATTTAGCTTTGAAACTCTGACACATAAAAGGGAAAAAGCATTTGAGAAAAATTGTTTTCTCCCTTTCCTCCTCACCTTTTAGTTTGCTTTTGAAGAAGTGAAGGGACGTGAAGATGGATTGCCATCTATTGGTGCGACCAAGAAACACCGTGAGTGAAAATTTCCTGGTCAAATGCAACACGTGTAACTCATTTCCAAAAATCTTCAGGTACTAAGTCCCCATATGTAGCACTTGCGTATGCACATTAGGTGCTGCCTAGGGTATACCTACAACTTAATTTAACTAAAGGACATCTTTAGACAAAACCATATTTCCCTCTTTTTCTCCTTTTTCCCCCAAGCAATATACCTGGATTCTCCAGTCAGGTTAGTTAATGCAGTTAATAGGTATCAGAGGTTGTCTTTGTACACTGCTGCTAAAGAGGCCTTTCAAGCTACATCCTGACTTTGCAAAACAAATTAGAAATAATTAAAAAACAAAAGTCTTGCCTGTAATAGCTCCTTTTAGCAAACAAAATTTAGTTATCTTGGGAAGACACAAGACATTACCTTCTTTGCAGTAAAACTCAGAGAGTGGAAGGAGCAGAGAAAGAAGATTAATCTAGGGATTTCAAGGAATAGAGATGTTTCTTGGTAAGCAGGAAGAGGAGAGGTTCTATCCGGGAGAGGTGCAGGGAAAGAAGCACAAAGAGAACATGGGAGAAGAAGTGAGACCAAACAGCATGGATATTCCATGTTTTCAGCCAGCTGTGCCTTCCACCAGCCTTTCCACCATGGAGTAAGTATTGCCCAGGTAAACTTCCAATTTCATCCACTCTCAAAGCCAAGAGCAGACAGGCTGCCCATGGATGATGCTACCTCAGCTGCATGTTGCCACACACTACCTGGACGTTACTCTCCCCATCGCCCGCCTGAGCAGTTTACATGGCATTTTTCAATTTCCTTCATGGTAGCACCAATTATGGATGTAACACTGTTTATTCTATCCCAGTTACTTTTGCTTAAAGGCAATTATTTCACAAAAGCAGAACTACAGCAACAACAGTTACCGGCAAGGCGAATGATGGTGGTGGTAATCTCTTCACCCATCACAGCTGGGTCCTGATCAGGACCTGTGCTCTGGCATTAATGGCAAAGGTTTTTTTCATCTGTGCCCCCACAGAAATGTTTCTTTGCACAAATTGCAGTTTTAGTTCAAGTTTCAGTGAGGCCACAGTTCCCCTTTTCTCTTTCTCCAAACATTCATTTTATAATAGCTCGAAGGGGTCTCACTTTGTTTCTTTCCCTCGCTGTAGAGGGCATGTGTCTGTATCACTGTAGTCATCAAGCCCTATAACGAAATTTTTTATCCTTCTTCTATCCATAAGCCTCCATCTGCCTTTAGATTAGGTTTCTGTCCTCCTCTTAAACAGAATTGACACCTTGGCACAATACCCTCTTCTTCCCATGACATAGAGCATTTTTCCACCCAGCACTGCTAATGTGTGGGAGCTGGAGGGCTGCAGTCCCCTAATGCCTTGGGAAACACGTTCTGGAACAAGGACTTACACTGCAAGCCCTATTATTCAAACTAAGGTCTGCCAAACCTCATTTTTGTGTGTATGATCTTAGCAAGGAGAGCACAAAATGAGAAGACCAGAGAAAGTTGTTCCCTGAGCTCTGGGCTTTCACGTTGGCCAGTATAAGTCAGTGCAGCTCCTTTGCATTTATCAGAGTTGTCACAGTTTAGACCTATTCATGCACCAGCCCTGAGCTTCCAACACCACCACCACTTCTGGGCATCCAACTATGCTCCAAAAGAAACGAAATGGAAATAGCACTTCCCTGTTTTAGGGAAGAGACTCTATGACTTATTCCCTCTGTCAGTAGAGGGTTAAAAGGGGCTGGTGTTAGTGGGTAAGCAGAGTACCAGGGAGCTGGGCAGTAAAGCATCTCAGAGCTTTTTACCAAGTAGATTGGTTGATGTTAATGCCTGTTAGATCAGCGTGGAAACAGCCTCTGGGGGTATATAATAAACACTATTATGGGAGTAGGAGCGCAGGGAATATCAGATTCCACTGCTGACTGACAAAGTGAGAGATTGGTTTATTTACTATTAAGAAACCAATTTGTAGTGTTGTGAGGTTGCTGTGTCTCGGTTTACTAGGAAAAAATATATACCTCTGACGTTCATTTGTTGTGTAAACATTTCTCAGTTACCTGATCCCCCAAAAGGCAGTTGGTGGTACTGGTACTGTACGGGAAGGCTTAGCTGCCCAACAGCATTTGCTCACTTTGGTACTGTGAAATGAAATGTTGAGCTAAACTACATTATGAGGAAAAGGAGTAATGATTATTAACGAAAACGTGAAACCAGTATGAAAGTTTAATACTCAGAGGAAGAAAACTCCACCTAGGGATTCCGTTATTGTCAACTGATTTTCAAGTGAAAAGGCCACATTCAAACCACCTAATAGAGCTATTGACTACCATCACAACTACTGCAGTGCCAAAGCTCAAAAAGCAGGTGGCAACCTAGCAGGCAGCTAACCTACTTTATTGTCCACAAATTCCACGTCTTGGCTCCATATAGGGTGAAGACAAAAAAATACTCCCCGTGCCTTTGAGGCAAAGCACCCAATGCAAGAGTTACCTTGCAACAGACGGCTTAAGCAGCTTGGGAACAGTCGAAATACAGCCCTAAGACACTTTGCTGATGTTTGGCAACAAGAAATTGTTGTAATCATTGCTGTGAAAATCCCTGTGAAAGGTGAGGTGTGGGATAAAGCTGGGCCCCTGCTCTTGCTATTGACACCAAGTTATAACAGATGCAAAATCACTGAATTCGATGAATGAGAATCACATTCATGCATTGGCCAGAGACTGCGGCCTCCTTCTATCATCTATTGCCTTTGTATCACTCCAGTGTTAATTCATATATGGAAATACCTTATCTTTAGAGTCTCCACCTTCTTGAGCATTCAGAAGCCTTAGCAATAACTTTGAATCACTAATATATCCGTCAGCAGTGAAAGTCTGCTCATTAATGTTATGGAATAACTATCTTCGAGCACGTGAAAGAAATTGTTAAAAAAACCTTAATGGATGTAATAACAGGGTCCTGAAAATATGCGGTGCAGAAGGGTGTAAACAGGTGACTTCTGAAACTTTGGAGTCCTGGGAGCTAGTCTGAAAGTTTCAGTGCTAGCGTGAGATGAATCACACCCTGACTATAGAAGGAGCCTGTGATGATTCATTCAGATTTGGTCTTCAAATTTATAGCTGTTTCAGTTAGGGAAGGTAATTACCCTGTTTCCACCTCTGCCGTTCAATTAGTCCCACAGATCAGATCCAGGGTTGCGTGAAAATTTTCAGAGAAAGAGCTCCACTGTCATCTTTTAAATTCCTGTCCATACTTTTAAATGCCTGTTTTAACAATGCTGGTCCCTCAAACCAGGACACTGGTAAAAATTGTTATTCTCTGAAGACAGCTAGCAGAGGACCTTCAGTTATTTAAGCCATGCTGGTAGCATGGGATAGAGTTTACATGATGCATGCAGCTTACATCGGGCATTTGCAGAAAGGAGAATTCCCCCTCCACTCCTGCATATTTTCCCAGCATTTCTGTCATGAAATATGCAGCACAACAGCATCTAGGCATTTTCTTTCTACACATTGGACCATAAAAGCATAAGAATTAGATGAAGGCACAAATCCAGAGAGGTCCTGATAAAGCACCATGTGGATATTTATTCTGTTCTTTATCAATATTCACTGCAATCTAACTAACAATGATAGGGGTTTGGAAGGGAGGCTGTGATACAGCTTCTTCTAAAAGAGATATCCTAAAGTCAAGGAAGGTTTGTTCTCAGCATCAATTACATGTCCTGCCTGAAAATACTGAAAACTTTCTGCTTTATTCATTCTGGGCCAGTATCCGTCACATATAAAATTCAGATTTCGTTAAGTTGCACTATTCCAAATGTGCTCTTCAGAGTTCTGGTTATAGAAGGGAGAAACTACAGGGTTAATAATATTGATTTCAATGACTACGGATTTGGCAAAGATTACTTCAAATTTCAGGGCTTGCTCTTGCAACCAGTTGCTGCTGAGACTTTGGCTCTAATGCACTGTGTATATAAGGAGAGCAAGACCTGGTCACTGGTGCGCAAAGTTTCAGCATGGACTACAGTAGGAGAGAGATCATTATGATAAGCCATATGAAAGTGTAGCACTAATGACACAAGTATA
This sequence comes from Ibidorhyncha struthersii, assembly GCA_013398815.1. NCBI lineage: Eukaryota > Metazoa > Chordata > Aves > Charadriiformes > Charadriidae > Ibidorhyncha > Ibidorhyncha struthersii. The sequence goes on along the minus strand of VZSZ01000938.1, from coordinate 458,981 downwards.
GACATAACGTAACAGAACCTGCAACTGGCGTTCTCCAGTACAGCTAAAACCATAGTTTTCAACTTAGTAATAATGCTGAACGGGGGCCTAAGTCAGCACAGAAAAACGTGTGCTGTCAATTTTGGTGCGAATTGTAATAATGGAGTCAACATGATGGGAAGCATTATTGAGAACGTTAGTTCAAGGACTTCCTCCTTCCCAATTTTTGTTTCTCAATTTTTGTCAAGGCTCCCACTCAGCAGATGTAGCAAGTTCTTCTCTAAAGAGAGAGGAATGAAAAAATCCAGTAGACCTTCCTGGCAAGGAAGTTGAACCATGTTTTTATATCTACATCCAGTGTCTTTACCTGATACTGTCTTGGGATGATGGGATATACGAGGAGCAAAGCCATGGCATATTCTCATCCTTTTAGAGAAAGGTTGTATAATCAGTCATCAAACCTATTTCATGCAGTGATTATTAGCAGCTCTTCTTACAAAAAGTTTAACTACTATACCTACGGATAAGTTTAACTCTTCTTGCACAATTTCTCTCCATTTCAAATAGCACATGGTACAAGCGCTCCTTTTGCTGTCAACTCTTATTCTGAAGGAGCGCTTGTTTCTGATCCTCTCTCCTCTTTATCTGCTTCGGCAGAACCTGTTACAAACAGCGGAAAGGCTCAAGGACTAATTGTAGTTTTGTGCAATATTCTGACCTTCATGTTGCTGTGCAACTGATTATTATTTAGCATCTGCTGTTGTAAGCCAGTAAATATTAACCAGTGTTCCTGATCCTACATGCTTTTGCAAAGAACTCAGTCTTTCCTGTAGGCAAGCTCTTTGAACATCACAAGTGGATGACTTGCTAAGGTCTTTTGTACGAAGAAAATAGCATTAAAAAAAATAGAAAAAAAAGAAAAAAGAAAAAAGAAAGAATCAGGCTTGCTTTGTTAACATGCGCGTTACAGTCAAAAATTGAATAATGCTTCAGCACTTGCAGTGCAGCATCAGAACAATATACTTTTGTGACCATCTTCACTAAATTTTGCTGAAATGTTTCCACTGAGCTTTTAATACCAGTTTGTTATTTCTTAACATCTGGATCAGATTTAATAGTAATTACACATGTTGAAAAGGGCTTGGGGTTTGGGGGCTTGAGGGGGCGGGAAAGGTGGCTTTCAGTAGAGGAATGAGCCCTGAGTTATTCAAAGGGAGTCCCATTCATGACAAATTATTTACCTTCTTCTTTACCTTACTGAAACAGGGCTCAAAAAAAACTGTCCGGTATTTTTGTCCAAGAATTTCAAAAGCAGCTGGAGCAGGATTCAATTGCCTAAACTTAGGCATATAGCACGATTTTGGACCCACTGGGATATTCAGACATCATTGTGGAGCTGTCAGCCATGTCATTGGGAAGACCCATGCTGTTCTGGCTGGACACAACTATTTCAGAGTGAGCACTGAAATTTAGTAGCCACATTTGCAATTCTTGGCCATAATGCTTGAACCGGAGTGGCACAGACATTACAACTCACCAGCAGTGATGACAAAGATAGGCATGGAAAATTATCTGAGCCTTTAAAAACCTGAGCCTTGAAACTAGCAAGAGGAGCAGTAGTTCAAAACTATGGTAGTCACCACTGAAAAATTAAATACTAAAGATACAGCAGCTACAACACAATTGCCATTGATAACTGTGATGGGTGCTGATCTCCACCTGCTAGAGGAGCTAAACGGGTCATCAATTTAGTCATTATTACGAAGCAGATTGAATACAATTTGCTGTCATGTGCAGGAGTCATTTGATTGACTTTTATCCTGTGCCAGATGAAAAACTGAGGTTCTGGATCAAATCCTCCACTTGTATAAATGGATTTTGTACCCCTACACTAAATGGAAATACATTTAATTACAACCCAAAGAAAGTCAATCCCTCCATCTTACACATATGGAAAAGACACTTTACTTCAAATTCTTTATATTCCAGAAATATTTCCATCACTGATGTGACTCTTTTGGGGGCAGCAGGCAAATATTTTTTTGTCCACACCTGGTCACAATAATAGTTGTGGGGCCATTATTACACAAAGCAGACATTTGGGGAGATATTTACTAACTAAATGTAGATTTCTATATTTGAGCAACTCTCTGTAGGCTTCCTTTATAATCAATGGGGAAAAAGAATAATTTTTATTTATTTTTCTCATGCTAAAGTAGGCATCTAAAATAGGTCAAAAGAACTGCACCTTAGAAGTGCTCATTTCTCTTCACCACTAACACAGAACTTTGGGTAGCTCAAACTTAAAGTCAGCATTGCAGATGTCTATAGTTAAATGAGATTAATTCGGTCACAAGAACAAGAAGAGATGCAGATTACGTTAATGTTTCTTAACAGCAATTACCTACGTTATGAGGTATACTCAACTGTGGCTTAAGCAAGACACAAGCTCAATGTACCTTTGCCTTCAAGCCCATAATAGTCCTGTTATTGCAACATTCTTTCTAGTGGGAAGTAATACATCAGTGATGACATTTAATATGACAATTTATGACAAGAGTTGGATATCGGTTCTATAATGCCCCTATTAACGTATTTTTCAGCATCACAGTTGATCAAAAATGTCTACATTAAAAATTAGGAGAACAGCATCTGTCTCATGTTGTAGAAAATTGTGGTAGAGACGTTTAGATCGATATGAATGTGTGGGTGTGGAAGCACCTCAAGGATCACAGGGCAGCAGGAGAGCTAGTGATGTCACTTAGAGCAGGAGGTGATCAAGATCCCAGCACATCTTCTCAGGATACCCAGGCTGGGAAGCAAGAGATAGTGAGTAAATCCTGATGACTCACAGGTGGGACAGGATGCAGAGGCTAATGCCTGTCAGTTTATAAGGGGAACAAAAAAAGTGTATCCAGAATCAGTAACCTAAGATGAACCCAGAAGATGTGAAGAGAAACTGGCCGGTTTCTCTTGTCCTCTGTGTCACCACTGGGAATCTCGGTCTGCCTGCCTGCACACCAGCATCTCGGTGCTCCAAGGGTAGACAAACTATTTGGACATAGAGGTTTTGGTGTCAAGCAGGCTTGTGGGAATGTGTGGATGAATGAATGAAATTAGCTTTGTTTTAAAATATAATTGACTTCCCCTCTCTAAGGTCTCCTGCTGAGATTTGCTGTGCTGTTGCTACAATGCTGCAGCATTATTTCTGACAAAGTCCTGCTCCCTCTCTGTCAAAAAAACAGCTCCTCATCAGCTTAGATCCGCCGTTTTCTTTCATGTCAGTAAATATCCAAGGGCAGGAATTATTTCACACTACTGTACCACTCAAGACTTCACGATCCTTACACCATGGTTTTGGAGGCATAGATAAGAAAAGATTCTCGTCCTGTTTAACTTTTAATTTCAGGCTAGCAGCATGACTAAACTCACAATTACATTATTTCACCTGGGTGACACTGAAGAGAAAAATGGACAATGACAAACCCTGTCCTAGAAAGCACTGAATTATGGGAGACAGGACGGTTTAGAACTGGTTGTGTTCCACAGCTTTGCGAATGAACAGGTTGAAATCTGGCACTTAGTGTAAGAAAGAAAAATTAGAACTTGGGTATATTATTCATTCAAAAGAAAAAGAGCCAAGCCCTTTGCTGGCATAAATTGTCACAGCTCTATTGATTTCAAACAAGAGCTGATTTGCATCGGATGAACATCTAAGCCATATTTTATAACATGCTCAATTTTGATTAATTTTTATTACAGTCCTAAACAGGATTTTTCAATGCTCAATTATTTTCGGCACCATACATGAAAGGAAAACAAAAAGCCCTGCTGCTGAGTATACAATACTCTCTAGCCATAAGACAATTAATAATTCTTTTCGTAATTTAAAGAACATTAGACTTGATGTTCACAGTTGACTTGTCTGTGAAAGGTGAGCAACTACATCTCCTACACTCGTCCAGGTGGACTCAGCAATGTTGTCTGTGTTCAATTTTCTGATGTCCCTTTCACCAATGTGTTGGGTCGTCAGGAACACTTCCTGAACAGAAAGCTCCAAACGGACGCTTTAAATGTCTGGACAGAACTGGATACGGTTTCCTATATGACCAGTGTAGAGGTGGCTGTACGAGCCATCTGACAAACTCTTACATTCATTGTTCAGAACTCCAGAAGTATTACTCATGTAGCAGTCTGGGCCTCCATTCTTCTGTTACTCCTGCCTTTAATTCACATATCATTACAATTCTTCCTTAGAAATAAAACCCCTACATTGTTCTGAGTACTGTGCTCCCATGTGATACACACCAGTTTTTTTCTTGATTGTCAATGATTTTATGGTCCATTCCCTTTCCTTCTGTATTAATACAGTAGTAACATACTGGATGTTTGGGAAAGTCATGTCCGTAGGTTGTTACTCTACAGATATGTGAAACAGAGTGGAAGAGGAAGGGGAAGGCAAAGGCACAAGGGAAGGGAGAGGAAAAGACAGAAAGACAGGAAGGAAGGAAAAGAAAATTGAGAGGGACAAGGGGGAGAGGGAGGGAGGAAGATGGGCAGCTATCCTGTCGCTAGAGGAATCAACACATCTGATTGCACTGCAAAATGGAGCTGAGTGCTTTTTGTAGATCAAAGCACAAGTCAAGAGGTGGTTTCTTCAGTCAGTTCTCTTCTGTGGGAACCCTTGTGGATAACAAGCATGTCTACATCTAAAATTTTTCTCTCTGATAAATCTGTGCCTTATTTCTGTTTATTTAACAGGTTTTTTTCAGTGGCTTCATCCTGAATACATCAACATCCTTCATCTCATTCTACCACGGTGTAATATACTTGACCCTCTCCTTCTTGATTTAAATCACATTTAGAACTATCTCACCTGAGTCTGTTCTGTGCTGTCTAGTGTCATGATCTCTTCTGACTTCACATGCCGAGCAGCTTTGGACTAAATTTACACTTAGATTGAAGATCTGAAAAATACATCTATGCAAAAAAACTGCCCAGTAGTTTTGGTAGTTCAGAACATAAGGTTATTTTCTGTGAGTAGGCAATCCGTACCTTTACAGAAAGGTGCTATAGAATTTGCTATAGGATTATAAAATGCTATAGGTTTTTAAAGCAGACTAGAAGATTCTTTAGTAGGGAGTCTATGTTCTGTTATATTTTATGGCCCTGGCCCCTTCACAGTGATAAATCCTGACTGATTCAAACGGTCATATAAAAGGTTATTTGCTTCAGCAAGCTACCTATAAAGTGTGCTATGGTTCCAAACCCAGGTTCTAGTTTCAACCATAAACATCTATAGATGTTTGTAAATTTGGTTCTGCCATCTTGAAGGTACTACCAGCAAAATATTCCATAGTATGTATTATGGCTGCAATTGGTTGATCCCAACTCTTAAAGAAATGAAAATCTGTTCTTTCATGAGGTTGTACAAATCTAATATAATAATGACTATGGGAGGAAGATCAGTAAACACTGATTTGCTCCTGCAGGCTATTAATATTTTCCCATATATTACCACTTAGATCTGTAGCCATTCTTTTTCATAGGCTCATAGAGAAATTCAGGTTGGAAGGGACCTCAGAAGGTCTCTAGTCCAACGTTCTGCGCAAAGCAGGGCCAGGACTGAGGTCACACCGGGTTGTGCAGGGCTTTGTCCAGCCTGGTCTTGGAAATCTCCAGACACAGAGACCACACAACCTGTCTGGGCAACCTGTGAATCTCCCTTGTTTCTACATATGCTTGCTGTCTCTCATCCTCCAACCATGCATCGCTTCCTTAGCTAAGGCTTTTCTTTTGGTTTGTGTGTTGTCATAGCTATGTCTTAATCCCTAAATAGGATTTATATTGGTGCACCTTAATGCCTGTAAAAAGTCCTGGTGATACTAATGAGATTATGCCCAAGTGCAAAGACATCCATACCAGTCCTGTTGCAGGACTGCAGACTTTGCAGACTTCCTCTGTAAGCAAAAGAGAGCAAATATCAAGTAAAAAAAAATATTTCGGACAATTTCAACTTGTCACTTAAATAAACACTTTTTCTGTAGATGTCTCTTGCTGAAATAAAAACAAAAAAAAAGAAAACCCAAACCCCGTCATTTAGATATATAATTTGACAAAGCTGGGTATGTAAAAGAAACTAGAACAGCAGGTGTCTTTAAAACAGTCCAAGTTGAATCTTGAGGGGCTTTATATGATGTAGTAATGATCTACCTAGAATTATACAAAATTTGCTATTACCTTAGCAAAATGCCATATCAGTGTGCTAGCTTATCCCACATATTTAAAGACAGAGATAGGCAAATAAATGAAAGCAAGATTGGAGACTGTGACATAAAAATAGAGAAAACAGGAGTCTAATATATACTGCCAGATAAAAGGAGCCTGAAGGGAGATGATAAAACAGGTTAAATACCCTGAAGGAAGCGATACCAAGGAATGAAGAGAATTATTCACACTGTGTAAGAGACCTAAACCAACTTGTGTTTACCAGGACCTGCAAGTTTTAAAAACATAAAATATTTGGGCCAGACAATATGAACTTTTTAGTAGAACAACAATGCATAATTGGGACTCCAGCAGGGAGAACACCACACTCCTCAAGTTTCTCAATGCCTTTGCTTTCTTGCTGGTCAGCCAGTTGGGCCTTGGCCCTTCAGCTGTCCCTTTTCTCAATGGCAGGGCCCACCCACTACAGTCCCCTGCCACCCATGTTGATCCCCTTGGTTGGCTGGAGCTCAGATCTGTCCTCTCCACAGCAATAACAGGGTTAATTAGTGCCCACCCAGGTCTCACCTATAACAGAAAAATCTGTGAGAGTTGACCTATTTCAGAGGAGGCTACTTTGAAAGCATGAAGGCTGTCATGCATCTCCACGTGAAGACTGTCCCATAGCCTCACCATGGCCAGTGGTGGAACCCCATTGCCCACTCCCAGCTAAGCTGCACCCACACCAGTAGACCAAAAGCCCTGTCACTGAGGACGTGATGCCCAGACCATGTGCATTTCAAGGGATTTCCTTCAGACTACTTGTAGTCCTGTCCCGTCTCCTGCATGCTCACTACCAATTAAAATGGGCCAGGTGTGCTCCTGGAGTACTGGTTTCACCTGAGATGGTTCTATTTTAAGTGCTCTGAGACCACTCTGAACGAAAGTACAGAAACTGGGGATTGCTGGGAGATTCACTTCAAAAAAGTGAAGTGCACTCTCAATCGAAATTAAAATCCTAATGGACATGAATCCAATTGTCAGAACTGCCATTTCAGAGTTTCCAGGCAATTGCCTTCTTAGCCGTTTTCAGCTAGGTCAGAAAAATCTGGGCTTTCTTCCCAGCAACAAGCCCTTTTGTTTCTGCTTTTTTACATTTGTGTTACTCACTCTTGCGTTTCCCATTTTTGCAGGAAGCATTGTTTAGATCAATGATTTTCAAACTTTTCTACTTTGTAGAACAGTAATATATTTATTTTTTCATTGGAAATGGCAGCCCATGTATATCACAGTTAAACAATAAGCTTGCCTTTCTCTGATACCTTCTCCAAGGCTGAGGACCTCAAGGAAGTGGCCCAAAGATTTCCAGAGATTCAGAGGCCCCAAGAGGGAAGCCATTGCTTTAGATTACCCACAGAACAAAGGACAGAGCCAATAATCAGCCTATGAAAGTAAGTACTTGTGGTCGATGCCCTACTTCTGGAGAGGTAATGACACCTCTTCAAATGCTCTACTACTCCCTGCTGCTGCCTCTCTCCCATATGGTTCAAGATTAAATCAGAGTAAGCATACAAGGGAAAGAAAACTCCACATATGTTACAATTAGATGAAAAAAATGTTCTTTTCCAAGCTCAGCATCACAGATCATCTTTGATTATAAAGACATTTTATTAGTTATGATGACTCCATGCAGGCCAGACTTCGTTGCAGTAATATGGAAGATGACAGCATAACCAAAAAATAAAGGAAAATGAAGGTAGGCATTGTCTTCATTATTCCTTCACACTGTAATATCTTCTGCAGGATAAATCAAGTGGATTTTACAAGCTGTATGTTACAGCACAGATTCATTTTTCATAGCTTTCATACACATTTTTCTGCATTAAGCAAACAACTGCCAAATAAAGGCTAAACTGTGCTTTTGGAGGCAAGCCATCCCTCCAGCGGTTTTGCATGAATCACATTGTGTTTATTGGTAGCCTCAGACAAAGAAGCAGTAGCCCTGACTAATGACAACAAACATAATAAAATAGCTATGCCTCATTGCTTCTGGAAAAGAGGACAGAGGTAGCATACCCACATTCCTGCTCATTCTGATGTTACACTGATGATTCTGTCACTGCCAGACAGGAGACACATCCTTTCCCAAATTATTTCCTAAGGAAGGAGCGCCTGACCAACAGCATGTAAATGAGGTATGACACAAGTTACCTGGATTTAATTCCTTGCCTTGATGAAGGCTTCCCACATGACTCAGACAAGTCATTTTTCCGTCTCTCTGTTCCCAAGCACTATGCATGGCAATAGTTACATCCTTCAGCGAGTATTAAGAAAATGTTTGTTGCATATTACAAGAAACTATGGCACAGAGAGTCAGACAGTCCACGATCTTTCCCATGTGGGATGAGTCTAATTGTTTTGAGAGATGCTACATACAAGCACATTAACATTGTTATAATAAAAGATCCTGATTCATTACTGTAATTATCTTCCCAGGAATACATGGAAAATATTATACCCGAGTAATATTTCATAATATTTTTCTTTAGAGCCTGAGAAATTGCTGGGATGTTGAAACACAAGTGCCAGCATTCCTTTCCCAAACCAAGACCAAATACACTGGATTTAGTGCAGCAGCACCACCTGTTGGTAAATTTGTCACCAAGTTATCTAAAAAACAAATAGAAAATTATCAAAGCAGACCATGAAATTAAAAGCTATGATTTAGCCTGTAAACTATATCTTCACCTGTATCATCTTACTGCCAAGACCCATATGTGAAACTAGGACACACATCAAGGCACAACCATATTAATAGTGCTGGAGAACTATTCTTCCGCACAAAGCATTCTTTTATTATAGGCAACATTTTCTTGAGCCAGAATTTCACATTTTTTAACCTTGGTAATTCTGCAGCAGCAAAGGCTGCCTAATTTGCACAGAAGCTTCAGATTAAAATCAGGGTGGGTCTTCAAAGTGAGTATACGCAGAAAAAAAAGTATTCCTGGAAGAGGCAAAGCCATCGTAAGTGGCAAACAGTTTATCAAGCTGTCAGCAGTGTCAGTTCTGGCTGTGAAATCTGAAAGAGCAGCAAATGTAAGGTTAACAAGAGATTATTACTTCAGGAAGAGTGGCATTCACATAACTGTGAAAACAAGGAAATCTCACAGCTCTTACTGATGAGATTGTTTTTCCAATGTGGAATAGTAACTCAAATTACTAGAAGATTGTAAGAAAAATACACATCTCATCACCTTAAGATCAGAAACACCCTGTAGTGTGTAGATAAATATTTTGCTCGCTGCTATAGATTTCTGTGAGGATGCTAAGCAGGGATTGTGGCACACCGTAATAAAGGCAAATGACATGGAAAGGAAACAGCCATCAACTGTAGAGAATTGAGCAACAATCTGTGAAGAAAACCCCAGACAATTTCATACAGTCATAGAATGGTTTAGGTTGGAAGGGTTCCAACCCCCCTGCCATGGGCAGGGACACCCCCCACTACAGCAGGTTGCTCAGAGCCTCATCCAGCCTGGCCTTGAACATCTCCAGGAATGGGGCCTCCACAACTTCTCTGAGCAACCTCTTCCAGTGCCTCACCACCCTGATTGTGAAATTTTTTTTCCTAATATTTATTCTAAATCTCCCCTCTTTGAGTGTGAAGCCATTACCCTTTGTCCAATCACCACACTCCCTTGTAAAAACTCCCACTCCAGCTTTCTTGTAGGTGCCCTTCAGATACTGGAAGGCTGCTATAAGGTCTCCCTGGAGTCTTCTCTTCTCTAGGCTGAACAACCCCAACTCTCTCAGCCTGTCCTCACAGGAGAGGTGCTCCAGCCCTCTGAGCATCTTCGTAGCCCTCCTCTGGACCCGCCCCAACAGGTTCATGTCAAATGTTTCACCAAATAAAATTAAGAAAATCTACTGTCAATCTAATCACACATAATGTCTTCACCTTTTGTATCGAGTGCGTCAGTTTTTCTAGTCCACAAACACTTCCTCAAGCAGGTACTGTTGGGCTCAGACTGCGTAGTTCACACGTGCCTGTTGCTCAGAAGCATATCCACCACTACGTACTGCTGCACCGTTCTTGTTCAGACCTGTGGTGCTGAGACCACCCTAAGGCAGACCCAGCCATTGTATCACTTATTCTCCAGCCAAGCATCTGCTCAGAAGAGCTGTTCCAAAGCCCCTCTGGTCTTCTACTGCCAGCGCAACTGCAGTGTGCAATGCACTTGCGCCCACTGGGGTCTATTCTCCAACCACAAGTGTCTGAAGACAAGGATCTCTGGCTTCTCTTACACAAAAATAGTGATACTTCGGTTTAGACCTCTGGTAATTGATTGCCTGCTTATGTACTTTATGCAATAACTCATTATTTTTATTATGGATTTAATCTTAAACAGCTGGTCACACGACTATTTGCATCCTGCTTTGGAGAACTGTGAGTCCAGCCAGGCAGCTTAAATTACAAGTACCCTGGTTTTGCCGGCCCTCCTTCTAATTACTCATGCCTGACAACACGATCAGTGTCAGCAGTTTCAGTGCTTAGTTCCTCATCCTGGTTACGTATGATCAATTGCACAGATTTCCTCCTTTTTAAAATTTCTCACTGACTGACACATCCATTTATTTACAGTTAAATAGACACGGGCTACAGATTCCACTCCCGTCAGTGCTACAGGAAAAAGGCAAACACGAGCAGTAGTTGGGTGTCCTCATTCCTCACTTGGTCCCTCACTGCCAGCAATGGAGCAATATTTCAAAGGGGTCAGCATAGGATACTTTACAGAATGTGTTCTTTTCCACTTTTTACTGCAACAGGGTTTTCACTTCATTTCTAGGAAAGCGACTCCACGGCAGGTTTGTCCACTCGAGCTTCTTTGCAAGAATAGCGGTGTTCATTGCTCTCCAGATGGAACGATTACCCACAAATAACTGCACTGACATTTTCTTCTCTGCCCTCTTACTCTCCTGCCACAACAACATTAATAAGGCAGTAAGAGCAGGAAATACAGACCAAGACATTTCAGATGACTAATAGAGTTCAGATACCCCAATTAATTTGGTGTCCAATATAAGGCATCTTAAAAGAACCTGTTTTGCAGCAAATAGTCATTCAGCATTATATGAAGATAAAATAACACTCAATAATCTCAAAGGAGAGTACCAATTTAAAGCAAACAGGAGCAACTTGAGTTTTCACTAGGTCTTCTCACAGACTTGGACATAAAGGAATTGCATATTATTTCTAAAATATTCACTTGTGGCTATCTAGAAATTATGCTTTTGTACCCTGCACATTTGAAAGTGCAGTCACTGTGCACTTCAGTACTACACTGAACAGAACTCCACATTTGCAAAGCATTTTTGAATAATGTGGTCTTTTTTCCCCTGTGCTGCAAAGAAACAGAAGGATAATGTGTTGTTTCTAACAGTACTGAAAAATGGCAGAACAGTCCACTAATAGCATCTTTTCCTTCATCAACACCCTTTGATTTCATATCATTCTTTTGGTTCCCCAAAATAAACATTTTGTCTCTTTCTTTTGATATGAAACAGTTAAATACAGACAGAGAACTGGTAAGCAATATGGTAATGATCTCTAAATACAAATCTAGAAGATTTATTATTTATTACATAAACATTTGTATTTTAATTGACTAAGTTAATTTTGGGTTAACTATCTCCTAGCTTCTGCCCCAACTGAAAACAGGGCTGTTGGCAAAACTCCTCTGGGGTTTTTCAAATGCCCGGGTGTTACGATGTCATTCACGGTCAATTTTACCTCTGGCGTCTTTGCAAAACCTACATTTTTGCCTAAAAGACACCTTCCCTGTGAATATGCTTTCCCTGCATATGTGCAAAACACATGTCTGAACTTTGTGATTATCTCAATATCTTGGCATGTTTTCCACACGGTACATACATATTGGGTCTTTTTAACCACGCTTTCTAGATCTGTATTCTATATTCTATATTTGTATTGATATCTATATCTACCCATTATTTGTATTTCCTGCCATCTTTTGCTGTGTTCTAAATCACCTCACTCAATACCTTCATCACTGTAATGGTTGTGGCTCCACTACCAATTCCATACATGCTGCCCTATATGTACTGCTTCAAACAATTTTGTATTTATACTATGAACAACAAGAAACAGGGAGAGAAGCACACATGAAATAATGCTCTGTTGTTGTAATCTTGGTTGAATGTTTTTCTCTGTCAGAACTTCGGCAAGAGGAGACTATGAAAGCTGCAGTCTCTCTAAAAAGCTGCTAATTTTAAAAAGACCGCCAGTCGCAAAATTACCAGAGCAGCAGGGCTTCTCTGGGGGCTCTTCCCTTTTCTTTGCTTTCCTGCGTAGCTCCAGCAGCTCCAGCCTGCTTGCCTTATAAGCCAGGCAGTGAGACTGATGCTCTCTTGAACTGCTGTTTCAGTTTATTGATAAACAGATCAAGCACAGAATGCTTTATTTTTCTAGCTTATTTTATTGTGGTGACTCTTCCTAACGTCACATTAAAACTCTGCTCCCTCCATTTCCAAACTGTCCACTAAGTTAAAAAAAACCCCGTGACTATAGTTACCATAGAAACTATCTCTAAGATACAGAACAATTTCTTAAAGAAGTCTGCAGAGGAGTACTGAGTATCATCAGAGCCATGATACAATGGTTCAGAAGAAAATGAAGGACGGGCTGTGCTCCAGAGCCTGAATTTCTTACAAGTTTCTCTCAGTGATGAAGAGTGTCTCTGCGGAAAAAGGAATGCCTATTTGCACAGTGATCGGCCTTACCTGGGGGTCACGAGTACCACAAGACCATCACAAAATAATAAAACAGAGTAATAAAACTTAGCCTTTTGCATCTTTCAAGATGTTACGCTTGTTAAGAGCGTGACTGGGGTCCTGCATCGGTCCCAGCCGATGGATAATATTCTCTGCATTTGTGTTCATATTTGTGAAAGAATGACAGAATTCCTCTGGATGGAAATCATGTGTTATATGGTCTCCTCTTGGTACTGACATCTTCCAGTCTTGCGATACTATGAGCAAAGCAAATCTCTTGTCATTTCAGCCCATAAATGGCTCCCTTTGGCATTAAAAAGTCTGTAAAAACCATAATTACAATTGCAAAAAAACAGAGACAAAACCCAAGTAACAGATCCTTCATGCATTCCCGACGCATGACATCTCAGGCGTAAGTGCAGACACTTTTCTACTCAAAGATGCTGCCAAATGAAAAAAAAAAAAGTCAGTGCTATTTGTTCCTGCTACTAAAAAAAATATGTTTTCTGAACTGCATTTCAAAATCACTTTGTATTGAGAATGCCTGCTGGAACACAATTCAGAGCTGTTACGGGAGAATTCTGCTACCACCTTCTGGCTGACAGAAACACTTAGCGCTTATTTAACCAGCGTACACTGAGTTCGTAGTAAAGTGCTGTTTTTTCAGTCGGCACTCTTCACAGGTTACTGCCCCATTTTCTTCAATACAGAAATAGGAAATACACACAAAAAAAAGTTACACCTTCATTTTGCAAACCTTTCTGATAAAAAGAAAAAAAAAAATTGCAAAGAAGCCTAATATTTGATTTTTTTTAAGGATTTGAAAATCACTGTTTTGTAATTAAGAAGATTTAAATTTATCATAAGCGAAATTACGCTTCTGGACATAAAAGTGCTTTTTTTATACTTCTAATCCCTCCCAAAAAAGTGTCATGGTTCAATCCAATTTATTTCATTAAGTTATCAATGAACAGAGAAATCAACCATTTGCATTGCTAAAACAATAATTCACAAAAGGTGCAGTCTTGTAAAGTCTTCTGTACACTTCTCCTATTGCATATTTTATACACGTCTCCCATATGTGATTTAGTCCCACTAACTTCATAGTACTAGAAACAAAGATGATCCGTATGCTGGGTGGCTGCTTTTACTTGAACACAATTGCTTGCAGTAAATTGAATGAAAAAAGAGTGTAATCCAGACCACAAACTTGTCAGTTGTGTTATGACCTTTTCTACCATTGCCACAATTTATTCTTAAAAATTCTGGAGTTATCTCACAAAATCAGTACTTCTTTCTTTTGCCTGAGGACCACGAAGATGACCCGAGGGCTGGAGCACCTCTCCTGTGAGGACAGGCTGAGAGAGTTGGGGTTGTTCAGCCTGGAGAAGAGAAGGCTCTGGGGAGACCTTATAGCAGCCTTCCAGTACCTAAAGGGGGCCTACAGGAAAGATGCGGAGAGACTCTTTATCAAGGAGTGGAGTGATAGGACGAGGGGTAACGGTTTTAAACTGAAAAAGAACAGGTTTAGATTTGATACTAGGATGAAATTCTTTACTCTAAGGGTGATGAGGCATGGGAACAGGTTGCTCAGAGAAGCTGTGGAGGTCCCATCCCTGGAGATGTTCGGGTCCAGGTCGGATGGGGCTTTGAGCAACCTGTCCAGTGGGAGGTGTCCCTGCCCATAGCCGAGGGCCTGGAACTAGATGGTCTTTAACGTCCCTTCCAACCCAAACCATTCTATGATTCTGTGATTCTATTACTGTTTTTTAAGCAACTATCTAGCCTTCAGCTGAAGAAAAGCCTGAAGGCGTAAGTCAAAGGTTCAGAAATGATGATAAACAAAAAGAACTTCATATTTAAACATTTTAAATAAACTTATTTTAAAAACAATGTCTGATTTAGAGAATTGTCCAAGAAATCACCTTGAAATTAATTTGGCAGTACTGACCAGGTGGGAGCAATCACATGAGCAGAGTACAGGCATAAAGATCATGATTTATTTTCCATAACTAAGACCTGGTCACTTCTAATATAATTCACTGCTGTTGCTGAAACAGGTGGTCAGAACTCCCCCTCACCAAGCACAACAGATTTAGTTGTGTTAGTTCCCTCCAGGATAAAAGAAGGTAAAAGGCCAAAAAGCTGGAGATGGGGCAAATGGAAGCTCAAACACCCAGTTTGGTGGTAGTGAAAATATCTACCAAATTAAAGTGAAAATGTTATAACACTGCAACTTTTAAGTAACTGATCTATATTTAGTTTTTGTTCTCCCACCAGGATTCATGTAATCCATCAATTTATTTTCAAATTCCTTTCAGTCAAAGCATTAGTGCACTACGTGTACCTACATCAATTATCTGAGGATTTTCTCACATCTAGGGGGCTGATTTTTTTAAATTTCATCATGGCATTTATGTTTAATTATTCACAGATTCTGTTGCATTTCATCCTTGCTTCAGCTGCAGCAAGGATGAAAAAGATCCTTATAAAACACACATCACTGCAAGTTATTACAAAGTACCATTTTACAGAATGGCTGTACAGATTGCATCAAAAAGGCTTGACTCTCTGCAGCTAGGTCAAAGGCATAGAAAAATTCAAATGGAGAGGCATCAAAGTATTATTTGGACTGAACCCATATCATATTGAACTCGATAACGAAATTTTCAGTCTCCTTAGCAGGACCTGAAAGCAGACGTCTGAAAACTGATTAAAATTATAATGTTTTCTAGATTTCAAAAGCCTCTTGAGAATCCAGCCAGAAACTGTCTCTCTCAAAACGAAATGCAGGCACCTACGTTATTTAGATGACACCTTTGAAAATTCTGCCTTAAATGAATTCCTAGGATCACACAGCGAGCCTATGCTACAGCCAGATATCAAAGGCAGGTGGCGAGCCTTAATGAAGCATCTACTCAAATTCAGGCCATGTTTTAGCAGCAAGCACTCAGGTGGATTATTAGAAGTGGGTGCTGTTTAATCTCTCGTACCTCCTGGGGAAAACTGGCATTTAAAAAATGTTAGCAACAGCAATCACAGAAGGTGGAGAAAAGTATTCTCTCCTAAAAAGGCAGGTGTTCTGCTTCTCCATGAGATGCGACATTTTAAGATGTTCTGCCCATCAAATCTGAGCATATTCAGTTGAACTGGACAGTTTCTTTCAAACTCTGCAGGCTTTTGACTCTCTCAGCTTTTCAGGGATTTACATTTGTATTTAAACCTCTGCTAAGCTTTCTAAAGAAAGGATTTGTTTAATTATTTCACATTTTGATATTTTCAGATCTGAAACAGAGCCTTGACTCTCAATGAGCCCCCCGAATCCCTTTAAGTTTCAAGAACTCCCCGTCTGTTCCAAGGAAGATGAAGGAGCCTAAAATGCCCTTTGCTGCTGATGAGAAGCCAAAATATGCTGCTGATGAGAAGCCAAAACATTCAAGTGCCACCCAACACAGCAGCCCTAGTCTGGAGCTCCAGCCTTGACAGTCCTCTCCCCACCCTCTGTCAGTTTCACTCTAAACTGGTTCAGTTTGGTTGTTTTTGCAATCCTAGGATTAGCAATTCTGCATGAACAACGTCCTGGTTTGCAGACAGCAGGATTCAGGGCTGCTCACCAAACAAACGGGCAAGAAAATCAGAAGATTCTGCATTCTGAGAAGCGAACTGAAACACGCTGTTTCTTTGCAGATTTGGGTTTTACACTGCTGTTTCAAATGCTTGAAAATTTGTGACCATCTCGTGTATAAATTCCACTAAGCGTGGGTGAGATGGGATGACTTCTGACTGGTAGAAACTCAGGGTGGCTTTTGGCAGAGGAAATCTTCGCACAGAATCTAGCCCTATGCGAAGAAAGGGAGATATAAAACCCTCTGCTATCAGCCAGAAAACACATACAGCATGTTGGGACACACAGAAAGCATTCGGCATCCAAGTGTAGTGACGTGCTACCTAGCAGTGAGAGCCAATGCAGGGTAACATCACTAAAACACAGCAGATCTGATAATGTATTTTCAAGCTTAGAGCACAATGAAAAGACATCACTTCTGCCTTGCCTAAAGCTGTCTTTGTCAAAGAATTGCGCTGCAATCTATCCTTTGACAGAATTCAACATCACGTTCTGCTCATTTCACCTACCTGTTTGGTCCAACACAGCAAATACAGTTCTTGGTAGAGACTCCCTACTTGGTACAGAGTAGGTTGAACTGAAAACTTCTATAACAAGTCCTTAAAGTACTGAACCATTTTTTTGGGGGAACACAAATGTTAAGAATATTACAATGTATAATATTTAATGGCAGGCGAGTGTAAAAAATAAGAAAGCTTCACATGACAGGACTTCGTGCTGGGGCCGGTTCTCTTTAACATCTTTATCAATGACCTGGATGAATGGATCAAATGCACCCTCAGTAAGTTCGCAGATGACACTAAGCTAGGCGGGCGTGTTGATCTGCTTGAGGGTAGGATGGCTCTCCAGAGGGATCTGGACAGGCTGCACCGATGGGCCAACGGTATGAGGTTCAAAAAGGCCAAGTGCCGGGTCCTGCCCTTGGGTCACAACAACCCCATGCAGCGCTATTTGGGGTGGAGTGGCTCGATAGCTGCCCAGCGGAGAAGGACCTGGGTGTGTTGGTGGACAGCCAGCTGAATATGAGCCGGCAGTGTGCCCAGGTGGCCAAGAAGGTCAAC
>VZSZ01000938.1:417912-437651 GCA_013398815.1 Ibidorhyncha struthersii | reverse complement strand
GAGGGTGGGTGAGAGCGGCGGGGAAAGGCGGCGGAGGGGGAAGGAAGGGGGGAGCGGGGTGTGAGGGAGGACCTCTCGGGGCCGCGTTACGAGGGGAGCGCTGAGGGGCGAGCTGAGGCGCCCGGCCTGCCCGCCGCCCGCTCGGCCCTCCCCGGTGGCTGGAGCCGCGTCGCGGTGCGGAGCGGTCACACAGGGACCGCTGGGGACGGTCAGCTCGGAGGGGCCGGGAAAGCCGTGGCCTGCCGGGGTGTGTGTGCGGGTGTCCCTCCCGGCTCGCTTCTCCCCGGGGAGACTCGTGTTTTCAGGCGGTGCTTTTCTGTCGCGGTCGGGGTGGAGGGGCGGCCCGGTGTGGTGAAGGGACGTTGCGGCAGCTGGATTGGGAAAACTGCCCCGGGCGGGAGGTGTCCCTTTGGTGCGGGGCTGGCGGTGAGGCGGGCTGTCAGGGGCTTTTGTAATAATAAAACCGTTCACAGTAGTATGAGGGAAGACAGGTTAAGAAGCAGTTCTGTAGGTTATTCTGGAGGTAGAAGCTGGAGGCCTTGAGCAACAGACGTTTTTCTCTTGAGGGCCTCTGTGAGTGTTGCATACATAGAAGTTATCAATTATTGTGGTTTTTTTTTCTAATTATAGTATGTGGACTTGCAGCAGGTAATTAAATGCATGTCTGCTTTGCCACGTGCTGTGAGCTCATGTAGTGCTCCCCCTATGTATACTGGGAATCCAGTACCTGGTGGCACACCTTTAAAGCGCAATCATTTTAGGTTTTACAGTTCCACAGAGGCTGCCAAAGGCTGATCTGAGTTCTCAGCAGGCTTGCCCTCAGCTGGTTTGCAAGTAACTCTGTTGGCTGAATTTCTAGAACGGCCTCTTTCCAGTAGCTTAATTTTTAGTAACCCACAAAGTTTGAAGTAGGCTAACATGTTCTAGCATGTGCATATTCTGTGATTCAGAATCACGGCATAAAATGCGTTTATTTTTCTGAGCTAAGTGTTTCCAAAGAGAGGGGAGTAAGGATTTTGAGTAAGACTCACCAATGTTATAACAGCAAAAGCAGGCACAGTTGTGGAATGCTTCTGATTAGTGATCTCTTCCACCACCATCCCCTGTGCCCCTTTGCTCCAAAAGATAAAGCAGATGGGAATAGGGGCCTTTATACTAAAAATTCTTATTGGGGCTTCATTACCTGTACTCATTATTAAAATAAGTTCTTCAACATGTGTTCCTGTGTTTGTGATCAAGTTGTAGTAGACTCGATCTGGTTGGCATGGCCCTATGCTAACTGTGTGGTGCTTGGATTGGAGAAAACAGCTTCTTGAGATGAAGTTTGTTTCGGTAAGTGACTGGAACACTTACTGGAATTAGTGTGTCCTAGACTAAGCAGTTCTAAAGGTAAATATAGTTATTCACAGACCACTTCAGAAAGCCAAGTTTGACGTTTTCTGTAGAGTGATTATAACTTTTGGCATCCCTAAACTTCACCAATGTTAATGGGATGATTACTGCTTGGACATCTAAGTTCCTATCTGGCTGTGCATGGCTGTCAAGTTCAAATGTTTGTGTTTCAGAACTGTGTTTGGATTTACCTCAAAATATTGTAGGGTTTAAAGCTAGTACATGTGTTAAACACCAAAATACTTATCCCTTTAATAAGAATTTTTGCATTGACATAATCTAATAGCTAAGCTTAGGATAAATATATTATTAGAAAGTTTTCTTAAATGAAAATAGATAGAAAATAAGGCCTTCTGGCACCAAAGCGATTTTGGATCTTTGAGGGTTTTTTGTCTATATTCAGCCTGCAGTATAGATGTTCCCGTAGTGGTGATTGATGTAAGAGGCCATTAATCTTCTTTTCAGAATATGATGGCTGAAATAATATATGCATGTATTTTCTGTAGAAACTCTCATTGTTTCCAAAAAAGTGAGCAAGTGGCAACTGGCTGACATGAGGGACTGTATGCCTCTTAGAGAGGCAGAAAAAAAACACCTGAGGGAAACCATTGAAGGTATGTCTACAGAATTGTGACTGAGTGCACGGTTATGAATTCATCCGTGGCATGCCTGGCAAGATAAAAATTTCACATGCATTTTAGATATGTTAACTAGTAGTTAATCCATACTGTTAAAGTCTTCTACAGCAACTGGCACAGAAGGTAGAACTTAACTTCAAAATCAGTGGTAGGTTTTTTAATTTTATATGGTTTTTTTTTTGGTTTTTACCTGTGAATGACCATATGACCGTTTCTAATCCATTTCAAGGCCAGGTCAAATTTTGCTGCTAAAACAGTGGCATGAGGTAGTACATGCACGCTTTGGTTTAGGTTTGAAAGCAGTGCTGCTTAATGACAGTTTTAAGGTGGTATGCACAAACAGATGGAAAGTGTATATGTTATATGTGTTTGTCTCAATTTCATCATTGTACTGCAACATTTTTCGGTTTAGGCTATAATTTGGATCTTTCTTAATGTGATTTAATTTGGTCAGTTGCCAGAATAGAAGCATGATCTTTGTCGTGCTTGTTTATACCCTTTTTCCTTAGATCAAACGTAGTGATACAGATGATCACAGACCTGATGAAAATTTATTTTATGTATTTCTGAGGTGGAGTGAGTGAGAGATGGAGTTGCAAGAAATGGTGGCCTAGATTTTTTGAGTCTGTGTGCCCAAAGTCAGCTTTCTTTAACCTTGTCTGGTCCCCGCAGTTCAAACTCTGTTCCTGTAAAGTGCACTCTCTGATCCTCTGTCTTCCCTGCGGCTTTCTGTTTCTCAGACTGAGCCTTTTTTTTCACTGCAAACTCTTTATAAGCTCTTGCCATACCACATTTGTCCCATTTTCTATGTTTTTTCTCCAACACCGCGAGAAGAAATTCAGCGGAACTACCTTCCTAGCTTCAGGAACCACTTGAAGGCATCAACTTCCCCAGGGTGCTGAATGAAGTTCATCAGGTTTAATGACCTTCCATTGCTTTGGGGCTGTAAAGCATAGCTTGCAAAGTATTGGAGTGTTTCCACAGGATAGCAGGTCGGTTTGCAAGTTGTGTATAGACAGATGTCTCTTTTCATCCTCAAGAATTCAACAGGATTTTGTTGTAAATACCTCTAAGTTTGGATGACTTATGCCGTTTTGTACTTTGACAGGTAACAAAAAGACTAATAAAGTGCTTCAGAGAATAAGCAAGGATGTAGGAGGAAGGTAACAGCAGACAGCAGCGTGTGCATTGTGACAATGGGCTTGGTTTGGGTATAGCATTAAAAAAAGAACTCACCAAACAACCTGAAGATTTGTAGTACTGTCATCTCCAAAAATGATCTGAGGGTGAGAGAAAATGCCTTGTTTTGAAAAACATTGTCTGTCCTGTTTAAGGAAAGATATTAAAAGCACTGGAGAGGTGACTTGATACTTTTTTTTCAGTGAAAAATGTACAATAGCAGCTAAAGGCTGGAATTTGAACTCTGACAAATCAGAAATAGACATGCTTCTGACTGCTTAGGTGACTATTGCTGGGTGCTAAATTCCTGGTTTTCCCTACGTAGTCTGAGACGGAATATTTCTATGGATGTAAACTTTTATCAGATAAGAGTTGTTGGGCTCAGTGAGTGAAAATGAGTGCCATTTTACTGTCCTCTGGTACACAGAATAGTCAGACTGCTTAGTGGGTAAGTCCCGCTGCCTCTTTGAGGTACTGCAGAACTCCTTGTCTCGGCATTTTATGTTGTGGAACATGCATGGCCCACATGAGATAGCAGAGGGTGGGCTGTCATTTGCTCCATGATGTACCTCCTGCAGAGAGGGCTTCAAGAAGCAAGGAAAAAGGATTGGACTTGGCCAGATGGACAAATAGACATTTGTCTGCGTCTCACTTGTGAGCTGGAGGATAGCCGTCTCTGAGTTAGTTGATCATAAGATGGTTTTGGTCTCTAAAAATGTTGTGCTGACTAACAGCACCTCTCTCGTTTAAACTCACGTGCTTGTGAGGGATTAGAAGTATTGATTTAAGTCTTCAGATTCAGAAATAAACTTTGCTCCAAACAGAGCTTAGTTTTACTACCATGATGCTTATGGTGACGTACTTTCGGAAAAGGATAGCCTCTATTTTTACCTTTATTTGAGTTAGCAGTGAAGTTCTGGTTTCTTTATACAAAATAACCACTTTTTTATTTTCCTGTGAGGTTTACATTTACAAAAGCATTATCTTTTCATCCTGAAGCTGAAGGAATTGGTAGAAGTTCATGGATATGTATGTAAGTCCAGCTGAATGACTAATGTCCCAAAATTTGTGCCTTTTGAGTTAAGGTGGGAACTGTCATCTTAAAGCAACATGTCTGGCAGACTGTGTTAGTGCCTTAGATTTAGGCACTGAACATAAAACTAAAGAAAATTATACTAAGCAAGATTTCTTTAAAATCTACATATTTTAAAAAATGAAAACAACAAAGTTATTTGTCTTTAAACCCATTTAATATCTGTAGGCAGGTTACTAATGCAGTTATTTATCAATTTTCTCTTTTGCCTCTTATGTGAATTGTAATATTTTTCACTCTTCTGCTTTACAGAGGCTTACTATAAAAATTGTTACTGTTTGTGTCACTTAATTTTAGCTGTTTTTAACAGCAACAAAAGTTGCTTTAAAGGCTAAAAGATAGCTAGTATTTCCTATTGCTTTTAGAGTTAGGTCATTAAAATATCTATGCAGTCTATGTCAAAGAGAAGTTATAGTCAGCAATTATATTACACTTGAAAAAAATACATGTGTTAAGTGAAAAAGGAACAGTTGCTACAGCTTTTGATGTGGTGTTGAAAAACATCTGTGAATATAAACAGTTCAGTGAATGGAAGTCATGTTGCAGTGTGGTATTTGTACAGAACCTATCAATAATTAATAGTATTGACATGTCTAAACTGTGTATGTGGAAGACTGGCCTTCAGGTTCAAGTCCTTAAGTGACCTAGGATACCACAAACAGTAAAAAAAGAAGCAGCTAATTATTATGGATAAAATAGTGAACTCAAGATTTGTGTTAAGAAAGTTTTTTAACAGAGTGCTTCTAGATAGAAAGCCTTGATCAGGTGCAAATAGATGTATTTGATGCTGTAAACCAGTATTTTATGTCTGTCGGGTGGCCATAGGGCCAGCTTTTTTACTTCTGCTGAATTACCGTTAGGGACTAATTATTCATGAAGGCAAGGGACGGTCCATAGAAAATTTACTTGCTCCATATGGAGTAGAAGTTTGTCTTAGATGCCTGCTTTCTGTTTTGTGTTTTATAATACAGAAGAAAAAAAAATCTCTGTTATTTAGGTTTAATATATGCACTCAGAAAGCTTGTTCTGTGGAGTCTGTATTTTCATAGAATCATAGAATGGTTTAGATAGGAAGGGATGTTAAAGATCATCTAGTTCCAACCCCCCTTGCCATGGGCAGGGACACGTTCTGCTAGACCAGGTTCCTCAAAGCCCCGTCCAGCCTGGCCTTGAACACCTCCAGGCATGGGGCATCCACAACTTCCCTGGGCAACATAGTTATGTGCACCTGGGGAAGTGGGACAGCTCATGGCATTCATGAATTGCAAGCGTGAAATTTTTGCTGTGATTGTTTGTGATCAGATCAATAAGGATCCTTGGTATGCCTGAATATTAACCGTAGTCATTTTCTTCTAGATTCATGCACATATCATCCAGGTGTGCCAGTCTTTCATGATGCTCTGAAAGTAAGTATGCAACTGACTTTATAAGTCTTATCCTTTTTTTCCATATGTGTATAACATCATGCTTGTTTTCCTTTTTAATTTCAAATCTTCAGGTTATAGAAACTGATGTCCAGCCTATTATGTTTGAGCGACGCCATGAAATTAGAAAAGCACACTTATTCAAACCCAAAGAAGAAATTAAAAACTGTACTCACGTGGTCTAAATGCCATGCAAGTCTGTATGACACGTTTCCTACTGATTGACTTTAGGTGTCTCAGCAGTTTAATTAGGTTGTCTGAATAGGTCTTTGGAGGCGTTGAGAGGTGTCATACTCTTTCAGTTAATTAACCTGCTTGGAATTCAGACCAGCTGCTTGTGGTCTTATGTGGCTAGTGAACTAATATGTATGTGACATTTGCCTACTGTAAAACATAATTGTGTTCTGTTGATCTGACAGATAAGTATATTGTTTAAGATGGGACCGATCGCCCACGCCTCTGATGCAGCTGTCCAGGATTCTTGGGCTGCATCTTCAGGAGTGAATTAAATATACCTGTGAGTGGTCTGCAGTGCTTAGGTCAACTGCCTAGTCGCTATTCATTATATTAAACTGTTTTCCTACTTCAGGAGCTACTGGATGCATCCAGAATGCCTGCAGGGAATTATCTGAGACAACTGCCAAAACAGTACTAGAAATCATTCTAACAATTTAATAGTATACGGCCAGAAATCTGGTGTCCAGAAATGGAGCCTGGCACTGTTTACTGTAGTAATACAGATGCACCCTAAGTGACCTTTCTTAGGACACCAAACTGCTGTTTAACTGAGCTTCGGGGCAAGCATTTTTCTGGGTATTTAGGAACTGCTTCTACTGGCAGTGCATTTCAACCCTGTCCTGTAATGGGATGTCTTTTGAGCTCATGAAACCTTGTCCGTATGTGCTGGGTAGCGTGTTTTCTGTGGGCTGTTGCTCATATTGCAATACGTGACTCTGGAATCCACCATCATGTGCTACTGGCAAATTGGGACAGACGCCGTTAGATCATGTGTGATATGGTTACTTAGACTATGGCAAGTTGGTTTGTATAAAATTCTAGTTATACTCATAACACAGTACATAAAACTTCTACCTAATTATAAAGACACATTATACGGTTACCTCAATAGCTTGTGTTTACTTCCTCTTACATAGGCATTATTTTTAAAACAAGTACTACTTTCCTCCCTCTCCTTACCCCGACTCTTGTCCTAATTAAAAATTTATCATAATTTTGTATGAGCAGTTTTCTTCCTGCCATGAATTCTAGATAATCTAAGTGGGCAGGGTGAACCTTTTGTCTCCTCAACTGTGGAAATAGTTAATATTCTGGGGCTATTTTAGAACCACCTACCTAAAACCCACTGCTTAAGCTCTCAGAGTGGTGGTACATTTATTAGTCAAACTCTTGCCTTTAATAAGGTTCTGTGAGTTGTAAGATACATTATTCACAGTGGCAAGATAATTTTCTCTGAAATTGGATTTCTGGTTTATATAATAAAAAATGGTCTTGATTGATGTGGTTGGATAGTTGGCTATGCAATGCAGACATCCAGCTTTATGGTGGGAAATAAACAGTTGAAAGACTTGACCTAGTACTCAAGGGAAAAAAAAAGTCATCGTTTTAGGAAGGGGGCCTGTACATTCTGCCACAGATGAACCCTAGCCTCAGGTATAGTATTTGTTTGGTTTGCTTGTGTGTTACTTCATGAGATAAAGTAACATTTCCGTTTTCTGTCGTACAGACTTGGCATCTAACTTGTTATGGAAATACTGTCTCACATTTACCGAACTTTCTGATTGAGGCAGCATGAGTGAACTAGAAATGGCAGCTGTAACAGGTTTCTCTAGCTTTTAAAAATGCAGATGATGATAATATTGTCCAAAGAAGGGAAGAAAATAGTCTCTAATCATGATGTGCTGCATCTTGTAAAGCAATATAATTAGTCTTTTGCTTTTTATAAGCTGTTGCTGAGTAAGGTAGTCATGCTTGTTTTGTTTTTATTCCAAAATGTTTATAGGGTTGGTCATGTTGTAAGAGAAGAACAACAGACTTTTCTGACTTTTTAAGCATTGTGGTATGTATGCATGATTATTTACAGTTTTTTATACTTGTCAAGTGACTGATAAATATTAAATAGTACATGAGCTTATAAGTTTAACATTTGCATACTTGTTAATACTGTCTTAAATCTTGCATGCACTACTTTTCTTGATATAATGTTCAAGTTGAGTCTCGTTTTCAAGCTTTAGTGGTTACAATTAGTTCTATCAAAACCAGTTATTTGGATGGTTGTTAACAATGAAGGAAGGTTGATTTTTTTGTTACTTTGCTTGATTATGGAAAGCATGCATTTTTATTTAACGTACATCCAAATGAAGATGTTTAGTTAGTGCTTTAGTTGTTTCCTTTGTAGCCGATGTTTAGAGTGGGGTAAAGGAGAAGGTGGGGCTGAAGAAATAAATCAAGAAAACTTGTTGACAGTTTTGATATTTTTTAATTGTGCACACAAACTACCCTGCATATATATAAACATATGCTTTCTGCAATAGGGATGTACGAAGGGTCCCCATAACAGTGAGAAACCTCCTGAGCCTGTTAAACCAGAAGTCAAAACTACCTCTGAACGAAAGGAGCTAGCTGAACTGAAACCCAAATTTCAAGAACACATAATTCAGGCACCAAAACCATTGGAAACAATTAAAAGGCCAAGGTACAGTACACAAAACTAAGTTTTGCCAGATTTGCGGTCAGTTGGCCAAGTTAAAGCTCGTTTGGTTATTGTGTTATGCATCTCATATAGTGTAAAAATTCCCAAATTGTGTCTGGTAGCAGTGGTGATGTTATCTTAAGCTTCAAAATGAGATAAAAGAATTCTGGTTAGGGCAAGGTAGTACTGGATCTCTCAACATTTAGCTTCACAGGAAACAAAAATTGCAGTCTAAAGCCTCGTAGCTAAGAATGCCACTAGCAGTTGTATTTGGTTTTTTAAACAGTCGTAAAAATAATTTTAGGGTGCTTGCATTTTAATTCCTTAATCTCTCTGATTTATTTTTATTGTTGTAGAGTATTTAGGGTTTCCTATTGAAATCCAAGACTGCCTTCTAAATTTTGAGTCTTTTTCCATGAACAGTAAGAACTGGCATTTACAAATCTAGTTTGATTGTTGTAAAGGAGGTTGGAACGGAAGAGCCTTATAGCAAGAGTAAAAGTTACTACTTTGTTGTCTGTTGTAAATTATTTTTCATGAAGCTGACATGAATACATGGACATTTTTTTAGCCCAGATGAGCCAATGACAAATTTGCAGCTGAAAGTGTCAGCTTCCTTGAAGCAAGCACTAGATAAACTGAAACTGTCATCAGAAAATGAAGAGAAAAAAGGTAAGGATATAGGGAGGTTCAGTAGGTATATGACACTAATTGTCACACAAATGAATGAAATGCTATTTTTTGTTGTTGTTTGTGAAGTGATTATTTCATGTAATTATGTTCTTGTTCTTAATAACCTGGGAAGTGCGTTCCAGTGTAGAGAATGATGATCAAAGTTTAAATGTGAACAGTGTGGAGACTTGGGTGTTAGGAGCAGTATGTGGCCATTAAAATTATACGAACTGCCTGTTTTGTTAGATTTCCTGGTTAGAATGGACATGACGGGAACATCTATTTCTGAATATATGACTGAATGTTTCCCCAAAAATGAACTCTACTCCTGTGTTATGGCAAACACGATGTCATATAAAGCCTTTCATAAACTGGTGAAATTCCTCTGAAGTCTAGTTGGTTTTCCCTCATCTGTTTTTCCTCTTTTTCTTTTTCTTCCCACAGTTTATTTGGAATTTGGTTCCACAACTAGACTGCTCCTTAAGAAGTGCTTTCTAATTTCAACCGACATTTGCGGCTATTTTAAACTCTTTTGTTCTCGTGCCAAAATTGTCATTTAGGTCTTCTTTCTACTTGGTATCCAAATTCTTTCCATGCGTGTATTTATAGAAAGCAGTTGGAGCCTTTTACCTTCTTAGTTTTACAAAACCAAACAAGATGAGTGATTTTTCTCTTCCTGTATGATTGTAATAATCCTCTTCATCAATGTTTGTTTTTTTTTTTTTTGGCCCACTTAAAACAGTGTAAACGTATAGAACCTAGAATCTGATGCGTAGGAAATACAACTTTTGCAATGTTTGAATAATTTCTGTTCCGTTATACCTTTCTGGCAGACTTCAGTGCCAGGGAGAAAATAGACAGCTTGAAGTTTGGTTTTTTTTTTCTAATCTACTCCTTAGCTTGTTTTAATTCTCAATAAAAGCAAAATATTTATTACATTATACAATTCAGTTGCTATTTTCTATAATATTATTCCGTTTACAGAGGAAGACAGCGATGAAATCAAGATTGGGACAGCATGTAAAAATGCAGGGTGTTCAAAAGTAAGTGGTTCGGTTCCACTCTTAACCCCAGCTGCTAAACTATTAATTGTGCACTTTTGCTTTCCTTTCTTGGGCATTTTTTTGTGTGCTACAAAGTGATTTGGAGATGGCATAAAGTCCATCAGGCTTAATGAATGCACATTTGATATCACACTTTAGCGTGGGCTGTTTTGTACTGTGGATGCAGTAAGTCTAAGATTGCTTTTTTTTAAGCCTGTCCTGAACTTCTAATTGGTAAGCTTGCCAAATGTGTTTCAACTTGAAATTTTAAATATATAGCATTGGTGAGAGGGGACTTACTGGTAACACTTGAATTGGTTTTGATAATCTGTGTATAGGCCAGAAGCATCTGCAGATCTCCATTAATGCTTCCCAATCTACAAAGAAAATGTTTTAACACTTCTAACACCAAAATTAATCTTTATATACACAGTCATTTAAACTGAAAGTTTGGTTTTTTTATACTGACACCCTTGTGTTACACAGAATGGGACAGCAGAATTAAAATAGGTATTTTGCTGGACATCTGACAGATTTTGCATTTTCTGCTGAAACTCTGGTGGGAGGAAAACTTGCAGCAGTCTCTTGTTTGTATTAGGAAGAACTGATGTGATATTCAGTGACAGAGTTTTATATTGTTTAATTTACTGCCTTGTGAGAATCCATGTGGTTTATGAATGATAGATTTATTTTCCAGTTAAGTACTTGTTTTGTCTGAACATTCAGAGTATTTTTAAAGATAGGTATCTCTGAGGATCATAAGTGACTTTTATGAGCATAGATGATGTCACCATTAATGTACGCCAGTGAACTAATCAAAGTATAGCTAGTTAGAAGGAGAGGCAGGGAACCTTTTGTGAATTAAGGTTGAATGATTATTTTGAAAAATATTATTTTAGATATTAGATTTACATTATTTACTCAAAAGCCTTGTAGTACTTTGTTCAATGTTTCTGTTGTGGGTTGTGTTTTGTTTTGTCTTGTTTTTTCCTTTGGTCCACATCCTGTAACAGTAATACACTTCAAATGCTTTGTTTTACTAGACGTACGAAGGACCACACAGTGCAGAAGAAGTATGTATATACCATTCTGGTGTACCTATATTCCATGAAGGGTTAGTATTCAGTTAACTTTAATTTTTTTAGTTTGTCTATTATGTGTTCCTGCTTTCTTTGTAGGTGTTGCCTTGTTTTCATTCTGTATTTCTTCTTCAGTCAAAAATGGCAATGCTTGAAGAGGGTATGCTAAATTAACAGTAGTATTGTACAAAGGAAGGATCTTAAGTGCTCACAGTAAATAGTGTCCTAAATATTGTTTGTTAATTACTTTGCGAACTTTCAAGGATGAAGTATTGGAGCTGTTGTAAAAGAAAAACATCTGACTTCAATACGTTTTTAGCTCAAGAAGGCTGCACAACAGGAACTCATGTATGGACTAAAAAGGATGTGGTAAGTAGCATTACTGTTGCATTTTGTAGCTGGCCGTTCTGAATTTTGAGTACTGAAATGTAGTTAGTAGCTTGATCAGGTTATTACTGTAGTTGAGCTGTTACAGATCACTACCTCTGAAATAATATGGAGTATATTATGCACAGCATGACAACAGGGAAATGGCATTTGAAGTAAGCTGTGGTAGAAATATACTTGTAATAGAGTAGAGCCTTTTCAGTGATATATATAGTATCACTATTTTATAGTAAAAGTGGTTTTGGCAAATTCAGGGGGGTGGGGGGAAGCAGTCTTTTCTGCTTTTTTAGTTAAGAAAGTCTATGGTATTCCATAAAGAATATATTCCATATATATTCCTTTAAAATAAAATTATTAGAAGTCTTTCCTTCCCCAAATACGGTGAAGAGAGCAGCCGTACATGTGCTTCCAGTTTCATTCAGAGTAGTTGAGTTGTTCAGGTAGGCATGGCAGGGTAGCTAAGGTCGATGAGGTTCCATGAGTGGAGATGGAAGGGTCTCTGTCTAGTCTGAATTCTGTTTACACATCTGAGTATTTCTCTGGTCTGAATCTAATTCGGTGCTTTGGTTTGGCTACCAATATAACAGAGAGAGAGCATCTGTTTAGTTTGTAGGTATTTCATTGCAGTGTTGGGGGCAAACTGCAGGATCACAAGGTGAAAAATATTTCAATTCAAGGTTTAAAAAGATTCTTAGAGAACATTATAGAACGTAGTAATGGAACTGAGCACTTCAAAAACATTAGGTGCTTACACGTTGGATGCAGGTGAACACAAAATTTCTGTTACGAATATATTGTCTATTGCTGGGGAAAAATGAGTTTGATACTGCAAACATCAGTAATATTTAACAGAAGAAAATCAAGATACATTATAGAAAGTGTTGTTCTGTTACTTCATTCTATAACAATTACTTCACAAGTCCTTCCTTTAAGAAATGAAATTGCTGCTTGCTTTGAAATTTATGTTTGTTTAAGAAGTTTTTTCAAATATGGAAAGGAGGGATTAAAAGAAAAAAAGCTGAAGTTGTGAGCCTAAAGCAGGAAGAGTATTCTTGTAAAGAATTTATCCAGATGTTCAGAAACTGTGTGTATATTAAATGTGTGAATATTGAAATAATGGTCTTTTAGCTAACAGGGTTTTTTACTTTTACCTTTTTTTGTTCTTTTGGGTGTTGTTCACTGTTTGTTTTTCCTGCATCAGGGAACAGAGGGTAATACTAAAGAATCTTTTGCGGTAATATGGAAGTTTCTTGGAGTCATGGCTTTCTTTTTCTTTGTCCGGTTACTTTCTACTATGGGCTGGATAACTGTAGTCTTAGAAAGGAAGTTAATCCAACAAGTAACATGGGGGCTTTTTTTGTTGTTTGTGGGGTTGTTTTGTTCTGTTTTTCTATCACAGTGTCCAAGCTGTAGTCTCTGTCATATTCCTTGATTTTTCTGATGTTTGCTAGGGACCAGTAGCTGAACTACTTAGTAAAGAGGATGTAAGTGGAGTCTTGCGATCTCCTGTAAACATGAAATATAGTCCTTTATTAGCTATGCTTATTGGCTATTAAAATAATCCTGGGCTTTTATCCTGATTAATCTTGTAAAAATCCTTCTGAATGCAATTTTAAGTCTTTTCTGTAACTTTTTCCTTATATAGGGAAAGAAAGTAGTCCCATGCAGGCATGATTGGCACCAGACTGGAGGAGAAGTGACTATTTCTGTATATGCTAAAAACTCTGTTCCTGATCTGAGCTACGTGGAAGCAAATAGCACAATGGTGAGTATCTACCTGAAGGTTTAATTCTTTTTTTCATTCTTACAGCAGCTTGAAGTTAGGAAAATCTGGCTTCTGCTTTATTTACAAGGCAGAAGTAGCAAAAGACTTTTTTTTGTGTAACAGCTTTTTCTTGACTTCTGTGCTTGTGCAAGTATGTATAGCATTTTTTCCCTTCTGTTTGGAGAACTGTACTTTGATTACTATTTTCTTTTATGTTGCAATATAGTATGTCAATAAAAAAAAATCTTTAATTTGTCTTTTACAATTAAAACCCAAGTGTGATGTTTTTGCATCACCCTATGTGTAAATAATTAAAGATTCATAATTTAATTGTATTTGGCTTAATGTAATTTAATACCATTCGTCACAGTATGCAGTTGCCAGTTACTAATATTAAACAAGTGTTAAAATGCTTCTCTGATTACTTAATCACGTGTTTAGAGAAAATGATACAGCTTCCAGGATGTATATATGGCCACTATTGACTATGATACTGTATCAGAATCTGTTAGAATTGATTTTCACTTCTGTGTCCAAGGCACAATCTGATCACTTTGCTCATTGTAGGATCCAAGTCCTAAATATGTTTTGCTTAAACATACTTGGTGTCAAATATTTTATTAGCCTGACAAAATTTTCTGTTGTTTTTCCTGTTAAGTTAAATATCCATATTGTATTTGAAGGAGAAAAGGAATTCCATCGCAGTGTGAAATTATGGGGAGTAAGTATAAGAATAATTTTTCTATTAAAAAAACAAAACCCGAACAACCAAAGCACAAACCCTCCGCTGTCTTTCAGAACAGTTTGTTTTTCCTCATTACTCTGCATATAGAAAGATACTCAGTTGCATGTCATTCAGTAATCTACATTTAAATCTGAATCTAATGCCCCAAGTGATCAGGTATAACATCATAGTTGACACTGCTTTGAGGAGAAGGTGACGTCCTGAGGTCCTTTCTGTGCCAATTTGTCCTAAGAGCCCAACACCATGATAGTGGTGTTGCAGAAGACACTTGATGCTATATAATTGCATGCTTACATATGTGTTAGACCAACGCGTATGTTACATATGCACAGGCGTATGTTTGTAGCTTGGGAGTGGGAGAGGGTTGGCTTTTCCAGATAACAGAGGGAAGGAACTCCATCTACCTAAACGCCTACTAAAATTTAGTAATAAGGTACTTTGCCTAACTTAATTCCCAAATATCTGGCAGTCTGTTTCTTAAACTGAAGTGTGAAATATGTTTTCTGTTCTAGGTAATTGATGTAAAGAGGAGTTATGTGAACATGACGGCTACAAAGATTGAGCTTACTATGAGAAAAGCAGAGCCCCTATTATGGGCAAGTCTTGAATTACCGGTATCCAACACACAACAAAAAAAAGAGAATTCAGATCAATAATGATTCGAAGAGACAAGTTATTTCCCATTATGAAGTGGTGACTTGCTACTGTAATCAAATATTTAACTTTTATATAGATTCTTTTATTTTAATGCTAGATTATATGTTCCATTCTACAAAGGAATCTGATGCACAGTAAATGGGGGTGTAAACTTGCAGGGTAATAGCTATTTCTGCTCTTGCTCCCATGAGTATTTTTATTCTAGTTGGAGTGTCTCCATAGGGATTTAGAGTGAAAGAGCTATTGCCCTTTGTGTACACCCTTACCTACCGCACACCAACTATCCAATTAGATGCGTTCTCAATCCGCTGTGTGTTAATTTTTCAAGTGTTTGGTTTAGACTGGATCTACTGGGTAGCACATGTTAAATTCAGCACGGTTCCTTATGAATCATACAATAATTCAGATACAAAGATCTGACACAAAAATCTGACTTTATGTAGTGATTAGAATACAATTCTACATCTAGAATAAAAAGTACATCAACATAAATACGAAAGAACACTTGTAGACTTGCTTTTTTGTCTTCTGAAACTAAGGTATTTCAATACCTGTTGGCTGTGGAGGGATGGAATAAATGGTATTTTGGTAAGGAAGGATTTTAACTCCTGTACCTTTGGTATTTGATTTGTTAAATATTAGAAGTGAATGGACAGTGAAATGGCTGAATAACTCAGCATTTCCGCTGTGGAGAATATACAAACAGCAGACTGTTATAAAATTACCAAAGTGCTGTATATATTTGACAATGCTTAGAATGTATATTCTGTCCGGTTCTACAACAGTCAAAATTATGAATCTCTTTTCAAAGTGCATATGTGTAGTAGGAGAAGACAGTACAAACTGTAGGTGTCTCAGGAAAATTATTTCCATGTAGATATGCCTAGCTCTTGTTTCTGAGGATGGTAATCTAAGAACTGAATTTATCTACAGGACAAATCTTAGGAGAAACAAACAACAGGCTTAAAAATGCCTGTTTGAAATCACAATTGTACCTTTGAATTAAAATATTTTTAAAATACTTCTTTTGAACAGCATAAGCAAAACACTGTAATTAGAAATCAAGACCTTGTTCTTGTTTTCAGTTCTCCATCAGTAAAGACTTGTGGCTGAAAAACAGGATGAAGATGAGACTTTTATCCAACCAGCAACTTAGGCAGTAATGCTGCTTTCTCTTTCTGCTTGCAATAGTTTCTTAATTTGGGGTTGCGGCTGAAAGGAAAACAGTGCTTTTGTGTAAAAGTCATGCAAAATGTACACCATTATTTATTGTGCCAAAACTTAAGTATGTAAACAAGCGGTCCTGTGGACTGTTGAAACGTGTGGATGCTGGTCTGCCTGCCTTGGCAGACCTGGAATAACGCCAAGAGAAACGCAGAACGTAGTAAAGGCGTTCTAAAGATAAATATGGATTTCTAAGAATCTTACTGTTTTCCAACAGTTATAATTTGACTTGAGCTCAGAGTTCTGTCTAGCAGTACTGGAAATCCTACTTCATGCTTGAAGTAGTAGGAAATACATTACCAAAGAAACCATCCCCGAACACCAAGAAAGGAACAGCAGTGCTGTACATATGAAATTGGGTTTGGTGCTGCTTTACCTTTATTTCAAGATCCTGTTTCTTCATTGACTTGGAGGGTGAGTGGTTGCTCACTCCCTTGGGCCCCTATTAGAAGTTCCAGCTCTAAGTTCTGCCTAAATGATTCTATTAACTTCTAATAACGCCTTCTTTCTATTTTTTTTTAAATAAATTTGAAAATGTCAGGTGCTGTGAAGTCACAGGGTACAAGCTTACAAAAATGTATGTCTGCAAATGGTCCTCTAAAAATTGAACAGATTTTCCCTGATGTGTTCTGAACCAACAAGTGTAGCTTTTATTAGTACAATACTGAGAACAGTCCCTTCAGTGGATGAAAAATTCTGGATAGCTGCAGCTAGTAGCGTGCTGTCTGTGGGTTTGTGTGGAGAACTCTGAACCTGGACAGCAAAATGAGCAGTGTTTAAATGCCAGGATAAAGTTCTCATTTCACAACCTACTTCAAACATGTGTTTGTCCAGATGGATATATAAATACCCTAAATATCTTCTGTTTTCCACATTTTTTTTTTTACATATTTTTTATTTATTTGCATCCTCGTGCAGTAAGTTTACATCACGTAAAACGCATTTTAAAGAACTGCAAGAGAAATGGCATTTCTTGGGAAAACAGAATTTCTGTTTTGAAGCAAGTCGTATGCTCCCTTAGTATGCTAAACGCTGAATGGAGAGAAATGTGGATGAACGGACCTTCTGCTGTTGATGCTGACGGCTTTGGGACCCCCCCAACTACTTGTTACGCTCTTCTAAAGCACATTCTGCTGGTAGCTGAGTCAACTTGGTTGTAAGTGGAAGAAAGCTCCTGTGAACATTGTCTTCAGTTTTGCTTTTGCTTGTTATTCATTCCTCCTACTTTTTTCCTGTTGTTCATACTTTCAGCAGAAAATTAAAGATGCCTTAGGAGTTCCTTAATGACTTTTCCCCATCAGTGACAATAAAACCGCTTTCAAAATTCAGCCATTTAAAAAAGCAAGGAAAAAGAAAACCAGCTTTGATCAGGCAAGAAGGTGTCGGTTTTACAAATAACAGCCTCATTTTCTATGGCCCACGATGGTTTTCACAATAAAAGGGTAAACTTCCAGCTGGTGTAGACTGCCATAAGTCTCTTGTTTAACTGTATTAATTCTTAGTGGACTTCTGTACCCTGGTGTCTGTGTCCATCATCCAGCTGCAGAAGCTCCGTCGCTTGCTGAGTGTGAGTGCTTTGAGCAGTCGCTCACCACAATCCTCAAGACACCCATGTTCGGCCCTGGTGTTTCATGAGACGACATCTTGGCACGGATGGTGGTGGCTGACGCCTCAGTGGAATTTTGGTTTGGGTGTAACCAAACTTTTATTTACTAATAAAAGTAAAAGTGAAGAGAAGCTGTACGATATCCAGATGTAGGATACCAAACCAGTCCCAATACTTCTCAAAAGCAAAATTTGAAAACTAAGCTGAGCAATTTTTGATCTCTTAGGCTTTCACCTGTCTAATAATAGTGAAATGAAATAATAAAGTGCAAACAAATGTGTACTGGAACGCCTGCTGTTAAATTTATCCTTTTTTTTTATGTTTTCAGAAGTTGTGTTGTATTTAACAAGTTGGTTAACGTGCTACCATCTCGTTATATTTTTATAATTAATGAGTCTTTAAAAGCTGTAGTGTGTTTCAGTATGGGTTTACATGTTACACATGTAGACAGCGTATTGCACGTCTCAGAACTGACTGTTCGGGTGCATATAAAACTTTGCCTTCACAATCCCTTCTTCATATGAAATACTCTGTGGGTATACAAATCTGCGACAAAAAGTCTTTTCCCTCTCTATAAGCCCATTTTGCTACCTAGTGTTACATACGCAACATTTCTTGGCGGAGGAGGAATTTATTTTTGATGTTAATACACTGTTAAGCCCTGGGCTGCTCAGCTACTCTGACTCTTAGGTTTTACATGGCACTGGTATGATAGAACTTGACCAAAAAAAACCCAGCCTTCCATTGGATGATCTCCTGGAACATGTACATTATCAAGTCACCATTTCAGTAGTTTAGGGACTAGTTTTAATAGGAATTTTGCCTTGAAAAAAGATCTACTTATTCTACATAACCATGCATTTTTTGCTTGCATTCTTTAAACACGGCATGAGTATCGGTTACGTACTGTACCTGTTAATTATCGGTCTTTCCCTACTGCTACTAAAATTTTTTTATCTCCATTCAGGAATGAGATAATTTTTAAACTAATGAGTTACGTGTCTGGAACACTTTTAAGGTGGTAATAATTTTGCCGTTATAAGAGTCTTGAATTACAGTTGAGGGGGGGAAATGTCTTTTTGCATGGTTGTTTGATTCTGCACTTTCATAAAACTTACATGCAGAAATTAATCTCATGTCTTCATGCTCCAGGTTTTTTTTCTAAATGTACTCAATAAAATTCTTATTACATGCTGGTTGCATTTGGGGATTTTTTCGACTTCTTTTGTTATGGGAGAGAATTTCCCTTTGAACTTGCAACAGGGTTGGCGAGATAAAATGCGAGTGGGCATTTTGCACAGGTCAGTCTATGTAGGAGGGAAACTGTGGGAGAGGGTTTTTTCCCCACACCGCGCTTGCTTTGCCCGTTACTTTCCGACACAGTGGCCCTGTCCAGCCGGGCGGGTTGTGCAGCGGCCGGAGTAAGCGTGGCTGCTCCCATGGGGGCCCGACTCACCCACGGAAATGTTTCTGTCCGAGCGTGTTGAGCTGCCACAAACTTACTGGAATACTGTAGCTCTGCTGCTTTTTATTTTTCCTCCTATTTTCTTGTTTTTTTTAAAAAAACAACTGTGGCTTCCCCACAACGGAGAGAAAAAGGATTCAGTTCTTGGGGCCTGAAATTTTCTGCAGTAATAAAAACTTTGTGTTTTCTCAAAATTTGGGCGGGTGTCCAAGATGCTGTCACAGGCATTGTAAACTAATCCACAGTTTCTGTGCCAAGTGATCGTGGGTCAAGCAAATTCAGTTTCTCTGAGTTTGCGGAACGAGGGGTCGGTGCAGGGGAGACGGGGTGTTAGTGGGGAGGAGGATGGGCGGGCAGCGCGCGCTGCTTAAGACTTCTCCAGGCAGCACAGATTTCTACTCATCTTTGTAAAGTCAACATTTTTCTATTGAACTGCCGAACGTTTTGTTTTCCTGACGCAATATTGGCCTGGCCAGGAGTGAAGAAGCACGGTACGTGACCACCATCAACCGTGCGCCTGTGGTCAGTCCTGTGAGCCTCAAAGGATGGGGATGGAGGAACGGGCACCGGGGACCTCCCGGAGGTACGTGAAATGCATCAGTGGGGTTTTCTTCAGCCAAACTGATCATCCTCTATGAGGACTGGTTCTGGCTATCCAGA
>VZSZ01000938.1:334358-411727 GCA_013398815.1 Ibidorhyncha struthersii | reverse complement strand
GAGCAGTCTGTTCCTGAAGGACTGCACTCCATGGAAGGGACACACGCTGGAGCAGTTTGTGAAGAACTGCAGCCCGTGGGAAGGACCCATGTTGGAGAAGTTCGTGGAGGAATGTCTCCTATGGGAGGGACCCCACTCTGAAGCAGGGGAAGAGTGTGAGGAGTCCCCCCCCTGAGGAGGAAGCAGTGGCAGAGACAGCGTGTGATGAACTGACCACAGCCCCCATTCCCCATCACCCTGCGCCACTGGGCGGGAGAAGATAGAGAAATCGGGAGTGAAGTTGAGCCTGGGAAGAAGGGAGTGGTGAGGGGAAGGTGTTTTAAGCCTTGTTTTTCTTTCTCATTAGCCTACTCTGATTGGATTGGTAATAAATTAAATTAATTTTCCCCAAGTCGAGTCTGTTTTGGCCGTGACAGTGATCTCCCTGTCCTTATCTGGACCTATGAGCCTTTCGTTGTGTTTTCTCTCCCCTGTCCAGCTGAGGAGGGGAGTGATAGAGCGGCTTTGATGGGCACCTGTTGTCCAGCCAGGGCCAACCCACCACACTGGCAATGTCCCTTTGAAACTGATTTTCTAAAGGGACAATTGGCAACCCAAATATCCAGGTGATATTTGGTTCATTCAAGTTTAATTTGGCCAAATGTTTTCGGAGCCCCAGTCCAGGCTGAAGGGTGTGTTCCTCCCAGCTGTACCACTCACTGGTCGCTTCAGCCAGGTTGAGTGAAGGAACTGTGCAAACAGAACCAGGGAAGGACAGAGTGGGGATCCAGTGTTACCCATTTGTAAGGAGAGCTTGAAAAATCCCCCCCACGCTTTGAAATTATGGGCTGGCAGGGCTACACAAGGACAGCAGCCTTTGGGTTGGGAGACAGCGACAGTTGCTCGGTTGCCCATCTGTAGAAAAGGAGATAGTACTGACTGCAGCAGGGAAGGCAATCTCAGCTCTGAGTAACTGATCCTTTCAATACCAAGAATATGGGACTTTATGGATATAAATTAGTATAAGCTGTTTATAAGTGGTTTGGTTTACTCATTTATAAGGGTTTGGATATCACTCTCAGTAGAACTTTATAGAGAGGAATAGAAATAGATTTAAGCTACTTTGTATACCTCTCGGTATGTAGTGGGTCGTGATGAATTGCACATTCATGCGGAGTTATCAATTAAGTTGAGAAGAGGAACAAAGCAATCGATGACAGCGTGCGTTCAGCCTGATGTGAGCTGTAATTTATTCTTACAGCTTCAAACTGCACACGGAAACAAGAAGAGATAATCTGTTCTTTTGTAGCAGCACGATAATGGCACAGAACTTCAAAGGCTAACCACCACTGAAAAAGTATGTGTACTGGTGAAACATTTGTTCGTTGGTTTATACTATTAGAGAGATTTCTGTAAATCAGGGAGGAAGCACACTTTGTCAGATATTTCCTTTTTATGTGGAAATTCCTTGTTTGCCCTATGATGATTCTACGGCAGCGACCACTGACAGCTCCAAAGCTGGCTGCTGTTCACAAGGAAGGGGCACTAGTGGCTTTTTTCCACCGTCCAGATATCCTTCCCCTTCCTTGGGGGCACATTCAGTCACTTCCCATAAAC
Organism: Ibidorhyncha struthersii; assembly: GCA_013398815.1. Lineage (NCBI taxonomy): Eukaryota > Metazoa > Chordata > Aves > Charadriiformes > Charadriidae > Ibidorhyncha > Ibidorhyncha struthersii. Next base: position 410,131 of record VZSZ01000938.1, on the reverse strand, counting down.
ATAAAGCTATGATGGAGCAGGAAGAGTGGGTGATTCAGGAAAAGGGAAGAAAAACCAGTTCGGTTACGTACTGGTCACCATTGACAGGGTATCACATCCTTCAGCAACACCTTAAGCTACAGACGGGGAGATGAACAACTTAATGACTGTGAGTGGCCCCAGTTAGGTAGGAGTAAAAAGAATAAGAAAAATGTGATTACTGTTCTGGTGTCCTTGGCATTGACTACCCATGTCTCTTATGTGCATCGTGACAAGGTCAGTTAAGTGCTATTTTTTCCAACAGAAGAGGTAAAGCATGGACTGTGGAAGTGTAATTTCCTCCTCATGGGCCTAAGGCTTGATTTGTGAAAAGCAATTTAACAGTAAATTATGAGCACAACATCCACAGAATCATAGAACTGTCTAGGTTGGAAGGGGCCTTTAAGGTCATCAGGTCCAACCATCAACCTAACGCTGCCAAAACCACGACTAAACCATGGCCCTCAGCACCACATTTACACATTTTTTAAATACCTCCAGGGATGGCGATTCCACCCCCTCCCTGGACAGCCTGTTCCAATGCTTGACAACACTTTTGGTGAAGAAATTTTTCCTCATACCCAATCTAAACCTCCCCTGGCATAACTTGAGGCCATTTCCTCTTGTTCTATTGCTTGTTACGAGCGAGAAGACACCAACCACCACCTCGCTACAACCTCCTCTCAGGTAGTTGTAGAGAGCGAGAAGGTCTCCCCTCAGCCTCCTCTTCTCCAGGCTGAACAGCCCCAGTTCCCTCAGCTGCTCCTCATAAGACTTGTTCTCCAGACCCCTCACCAGCTTCGTTGCCCTTCTCTGGGCATGCTCCAGCAAAGAAATAATTACTTCTGTGAGCGGGGAGGGGGTGCACAGTCTTAGGTCCACAGTCTTCCAGAGAGGCTTATTGGACGTGATGCCAATGAAATCCGCTCTTCTTGGTGGCATACACCCCCCAAAAGAACTTCCCAAAGGACTAAACTATAGTAATTTCTGGTTCCCTTGTCTGATTTCAAGGCAACTGAGATGAGAACAACTCCTTCTGTAGCCTAGTAATTGTAGTGTTTCTCTAACTCTGCCTTTTTTAGTATCGCGTCTGTTCTATTCTGCATAAAATAAAAAAGGATTTTATTCCCACAACCTGGTGCAATTTATGGTTGTGAGAAAAACTGTATTATATTTTACATAAGAGAAGAAATTCGTTATTATCTGGTCCCACAAACTGGAATGTGATTTAATAAAATTCTAGCAACTTTATTAGCTGTAAAGCATGTAGATGAGAAGTACATTTAAAGGGCAAATGAAGCAAGCATCAATTTTTTTTACAAATTAAAGGGTTTTGTACAATTACTCTTTTCGTGCATTTCAGTTTCTCTTTGCATGGAAAAGCAACTCCTGATGGGAAACTTTCTTCAGGTCTTATCTGAAGACAGAATAACCTCAAGCCCCATGACAATAGTGACATTGTCCTCCAGCTTCCTCAGCTGGAAGAAGACATCTGCATGAAAGAGATCTCCCAGGAAAAAATAGGAACAAAAGCTGCCGTGGGTTTGGGACTAGTGAAAGTGCCAAAAGGAGCAGGGAGGTCAGCTTTTGGTTATCCCCCCTAGTCTGTACATTCCAAAGTGTAAATAAAGGAGGGAGGTGCACGCTGTCTTTCAGAGGCGTGGACACCCACTCCCTAAGAAAACACTTTTGAATTTCTGCATATAAGCAGCTGTTTTCTCATTATCAAGAATGGCAGGTACTGCTTTGGCAATCGGCAGGAGGGACAGTATTTTGTTTTTTTCAGGAAAAGAAAGCAAATCAGTATAATGAGCACTCACCAGTCCTGCAGAATAGATTATAAAATACAGCGATGCCTTTGGTGTCTTATATTATAAAAGTAATTATCAGAACAAGAAAAATGCACATGCTGTGAAGTGTTATATTTTTTCTCTTGAAGTGTTTTCTGCTGATCACTGCTACAGACGAGTTTTACAGGTAGCTTGGCAAATAACTGGTTTTGTAATTGTACATCCAAAATAACGGGTCCTCAAAATTGGCAGATCTTTCAGAAAACTAATTGGGAACTGATTCTTCCTTCTCCCCACCCCCACATTTGCTTCCATCTAAGGTTGTTCTTAAAGCTACAGTTTTGCCAGTGTCAGAGAAGCAGTAATTTCTAGCTCAGGAGTTCTTTGATAGGCAGAGCTCCTGCTCGCCCTACCAGCACATGTGCACGCGTTCAGAAGGTTGGGAACTCAGATGAGCAGGCAGCCAAGAGAGACTGTGGCACTGTCGTAGCCTGACCAGAGGGCATTTCAGACCGAGCTTTTCGAAGCCATCATCCTACGCTACTTCCTTCAGTGTCCCTGCTGCTGCCTGCACAGTGAAGGCTGCGATGGAAATCTGCCTTTTAACTTCTTCCCAGGCTCCACGCTGATCTGCTTTGCTTTCAATATCAAACATGGCATCATAGATCCCTGGGAAGGACTCCCCAGCATACTTGTTGTGACTGCTTGGAGCAAAGATGACATGTCTGTGGGGAAAGAAGAAAAAAATGTAGGTATACTACATAAGATAACCATTAGCGGTGTGGAATGGAAACCTCAAAAATACCTAAACAACTGAATGATGGTCAGCAGATCTGGGAAAGGAATGGAAAGAGAGGGAAAAGAAAATCTATGGGAGAATTCTTGAGAAGAGCATGAATTCTTCAGAGAAGAAGTGATCATATTGGAACAGAACTGCACAAAAATATCAATTTTATCTTTCAGTTTTTTTTTTTCTTAAATAATTAATAGTTTCAGTTCTGCTTTTAAATTGATTTTGTTCATATGAAGTATCAAAGCACATTTGTAGCATGTGAAAGAGTCCTCTCAAATCAAAATAAACACCGAAACTACACTAATAAATGCAAGCAAGTAAAAAAAAAAAATCTGGACTTCTCTCTTCATCTGACTCTCACTACATCTGTTCTCATCCTCTCCTCCGTTTTACTCTACTCTCGTTTCGCCTTTCTTTCCATACAGTTGGTGCTCTACTGGATCCTCACTTTGTACAGGTTTAAAAGAGCAAGTGGTAACAGAAGTAGTACTACACACCCGCAAATAAAAGTCACAGAGTATGATGGCTAAAAAAAACAGAGTGCCAGATCCAAGAAGGGGAATTAGGCACCACAAGACTGGTGCAGCCAAGGAGTTCTCCTCGGGGGTTATAAACCAATTCCGCTACTCACCAGATCGTACCTAAACAGAATCAGCTGAGCTATAATTCCCATATGAGGCCTACAGAGCAGTTCAACTGCCTGGTTAGTTAGCGTGGGGTTCACCTGGAAAAATACAGTGCCTTGGACAGCTGGACAAGCAACTTGTTGCCTCACCTGTAAAACTTCCTTCCTGGTAAGCCAAGAGGATCAATGAAAGCTCTTTCTATAAACATCAGCTGATCGTTCATGATTCGCACTGCGACTGGACTGCAGAAAACAGAGAGAGAGACATTTCACACAATGAGGAAACATGAATTCCAAGTCTCATTTAAACACTTTTCCTCTCCTTTTGAAAGAAAAAAAAATCAAAAAGATGGTCTACAGCTTGCAAAAAGATAAGGTTTTGCAAATGGAGATCCTCAATACATGTTATCTCAATGCATTAGGGTTTCTGTGTCAGCAAACTCAACTACAAGATTTCACATTATGCAAAATAAAACGTGAGACTTTCTGAGAGTGTCAGGTACTTGTTTAGTATTAAATGGCACTAGAAACATCCCACTTAACAGAGGGAAGAGGAAGGCTGAGGTTTAGGTGAAAATGAAGATAGCTAGATTTTGGTGCCCACCCAATAAGTCAAGCATCCAAACTCCCACTCTAATCTATACAGTAACATAGTAAGGATGGGATTCAGCTGCCTAAACACAACTATCTGGTACCATACAAGATGCCTAGGAGCACCTGTCCTCCAGCCACTGCTGGAGGGCACGGAAATCCTATAGGGCCCTTAGGTTTCCAAGCATCATGTGGATATCTTGGATACTCTGAGGCATCATCCTGTCTCCTTGAGGTGTGCTGACAGTACAAATTCTGGCATCACCTACAACACTCAAGTGTAGGTGTCTATATAGAGAGCTCAGTCCAACTTTAACTTTCACTGCTACCTGCCTTCCCATGTATTACAACAATTTTAATGAGAAGCTGATGCTAGTAATAAGCTCTACAGCTGATACTATTCATCACAGGAAGCAGAATTCATCTTAGCTGATACTGCCTGTCGCAAGAGTTCAAGGGTTCTACACTAGTCAGAGAGACTCCTTGTGTAGTCACTGGAAAGAACTGCTGCCCTGGATACCTAAGGCAGATATACATATATATATATTCATATGATAATTTTTTTTCAGACTTACTCTTTCTTGTCAACTTGTTCAAGTCTCCTGTGAAATTCAGCTGCAGCCTTTGAGAAGTTCATCACAGCGGAAAAAAGAGGATCTAGAAAAGAAAGCCAAGGGAAGTTTAGATTGGCTATCTAAAGATATATTAGGAAGAATTTCTTCACTGAAAGGGTCATCAGGCATTGGAACACATTACCCAGGGCTGTGGTGGAGTCCCCATCCCTGGAGGTATTTAAGGGTCATGTAGATATAGTGCTCACGGACACGGTTTAGTGGTGGGCTTCTCAGTGTTAGGTTAATGATTGGACTAATTGATCTTACAGGTCTTTTCTAATCTAGGAGATTCTGTGACTTTGTGAGCAACTTCAGAGTATCTGCTGACCCCAATATGCCTTTCTGTTGCCCAGTGAAAAGCTACATTTGTTTTGCTGATACGATTGCATTAATTTTGTTGTCTTTCCATAATTAATTACTTTCCCTAGTGCAGACATTAAAGAGCTGCACTACTAACGGTAACAGACAAAGACCTTGTGCAACGGGGCCAGCAATAAAGCAGAATGCTCAATAAAGTTTTCACAAGTATACACCTTTCCTCTCCTGGCAAGGAGAAGCCTGGCTGGCATTGCAAACGGAGAACTCTGCAGTTTCCATTTTAACAAAGGGGTGCACTGCAGCGTTTAGGTACAAAAAGCCTGACTTACATAAAAAATACCAGCCCTTCCAGCAGGCTGTGGAAGGACAGCAGGATTTCCGTCTTGGAACATTATGTCCTCTTCATACCATGATGTGTGTATTGAATAGGTGAGGCGTAAAAGACACAACTGTCATGGAACACGGTGATAGACAAGGTAGATCAAAGCAGATTGCTTGCTGCACACGTGCAGTAGCGTTACAGGGTGGGAGGCGTCTCTGCCATGACCCCGCATGCCATGCCACAGCGCTGCTACTCAAACCCCGGGAGTGCGCCTGTCGTGCCTGACTGTGTGCAGGCAGGCTGGCGGGTCAGCCAGTTGCTTTTTCCTGCTCTGTGCCTGGCAGTACGTCCAAGCCACGTGGAATAACTCAGCCAAAGAAGCAGCAGGCCTTTCTTTTAATGACGATATCAGCTGTGATGATTTTCCTGTGGAAGGGTCTATTTAATACGGACCTGGAAAAATTATCAATTTATGTAACAAATTTTTGTAGAATAAGTTAAATGTGGAGGTTATGAGGAGAACTTCTGGCCTTACCAAAACTCAACTCAGTTATAAAGAAGGAAGATTTACAACTTGTACAGTTTGCCCACAGTTTTCAGAAAACTTTAGATAAGCCAGACTATCCTCTCTTTGATCATACAGGAGTATGAGGCATAAGATTAGGTCATCTCCTAAATCTGGTCCTCTGTTGGTAATTATGGCCCTTCACTGTTTATAAATTTATCACCACTGTTTCCAAATTTACCACCTTATTTCAGATGACAGGCTTTCTGTTCCCAGGCCTCCTATTGAAAGCTGTTCTGCAATCTCATTTGCTCTTCTATTTCTAGCAAACTTATTTATTCATCACCAGCCTACGCTCGCTTGTTCTTCTATTAATACTTTTGTTTAGATTAAATAATTAGAGGCACAGATTTTATGTATGCGACCTGTTTACGGACTGCATTATAGACGGACCCCTGTCACCTTGTCAGGGTGAGAATTTACACTTGTCCACAACCATGGCAATAGTTAGAAGTTTGCCAGAGGACAGAGTTCTGCCCTGCTGACATCATGGTTGTATCGTGGCAACCGATTATATTTCAGAAGCAGATTTAAGAGAAAAAAAAAGAAAGGTCGTCTGAAAACACTTAAGAGAATTTGTGCTCATGTTCTCCAGCTGCGAACTCTGACACTCACAGTGCTGTCAGAGTTGTTTTTTTCAGAAAATATCACATTTCTTTTTTTTCTCCCTGCAAAGCTTAGTTCCTGATAGCATATGACTGCAACTACATATTTACTGAATAAAGGTTTCCAGCCTTTGTTGTTGCAGAGGAGCAGCTGAAATGTGAATCCAAAGGCAAATAAAAACCTTAATCTATTATTCTGAAGGACAATTATGTGATTTATTCAGGCTTAATTAACAATTTTCTGACATTCAGTGTTGTGAATAGGTAATTCCATGAAAATTCTGAGTGCAATGAATTTTAATTTTCACAGTATTGTAGAAACTAAATATATGTTTTAATGCATTCTGATGTAACAGAATAAATAAAAAATAAAATTTGTAGTTTTATTCAAGCAATAATGTGAAACTCATCAGGCATCAGAGAAGAATCTTTTCAGACTAAAAAATATTCCTTGTAAAAAACTGGTCAAAAAGTGACACATCTATAAAGTTATTAAGGAGAGGGCTAAGTGATATTTGGGGGGCAAAAAGCTAAAAAAAAGATTGCTTCTAGAATTTAGGAAAAAAAAAAAAGATGCATTGGTCAGAAGGTAGTTTGGGCAACTTCTAATCTGAAATAAGAAAGAAGCGTGAACAATGAAAATAAATCATTTAACAGAAATTTTTTGTAGGTGTTCTACTACTGCAAAAAGAAAGTCCAGGTGTGTTTTTTCCTTACGAGATATGTTGCAGTAAACACAAGGATGTATGGAAATAAATCCTTGTGTTATGCAAAATCTGAGACCAGATGATCCATCATGCAAGGCTTTCTGTCTTGAGTGGCCTTTTTACAAAAGAAGGTGACATTTCAAAAGAGTCAAGAATTTTTCACCCAAGACATTACATGAAGTTTTAAACTTTTTCATTTTTCCCAAATGAGGATCTGATTTGAGTTACTTCTAATGTTTGACACAACCTGAAAGAGTACTGCATCTCCAAAAAGCTAGTTTATGTCTCTAAACCATGGGGCCCTCAGATACCAAGTCAATTAGGACTGACTGAAAATCCTCCTTGGTACAAAAACACAAGGCAAGAAAAAAGGAAAGGNAAAAGAAAAGAAAAGAAAAGAAAAGAAAAGAAAAGAAAAGAAAAGAAAAGAAAAGAAAAGAAAAGAAAAGAAAAGAAAAGAAAAGAAAAGAAAAGAAAAGAAAAGAAAAGAAAAGAAAAGAAAAGAAAAGAAAAGAAAAGAAAAGAAAAGAAAAGAAAAGAAAAGAAAAGAAAAGAAAAGAAAAGAAAAGAAAAGAAAAGAAAAGAAAAGAAAAGAAAAGAAAAGAAAAGAAAAGAAAAGAAAAGAAAAGAAAAGAAAAGAAAAGAAAAGAAAAGAAAAGAAAAGAAAAGAAAAGAAAAGAAAAGAAAAGAAAAGAAAAGAAAAGAAAAGAAAAGAAAAGAAAAGAAAAGAAAAGAAAAGAAAAGAAAAGAAAAGAAAAGAAAAGAAAAGAAAAGAAAAGAAAAGAAAAGAAAAGAAAAGAAAAGAAAAGAAAAGAAAAGAAAAGAAAAGAAAAGAAAAGAAAAGAAAAGAAAAGAAAAGAAAAGAAAAGAAAAGAAAAGAAAAGAAAAGAAAAGAAAAGAAAAGAAAAGAAAAGAAAAGAAAAGAAAAGAAAAGAAAAGAAAAGAAAAGAAAAGAAAAGAAAAGAAAAGAAAAGAAAAGAAAAGAAAAGAAAAGAAAAGAAAAGAAAAGAAAAGAAAAGAAAAGAAAAGAAAAGAAAAGAAAAGAAAAGAAAAGAAAAGAAAAGAAAAGAAAAGAAAAGAAAAGAAAAGAAAAGAAAAGAAAAGAAAAGAAAAGAAAAGAAAAGAAAAGAAAAGAAAAGAAAAGAAAAGAAAAGAAAAGAAAAGAAAAGAAAAGAAAAGAAAAGAAAAGAAAAGAAAAGAAAAGAAAAGAAAAGAAAAGAAAAGAAAAGAAAAGAAAAGAAAAGAAAAGAAAAGAAAAGAAAAGAAAAGAAAAGAAAAGAAAAGAAAAGAAAAGAAAAGAAAAGAAAAGAAAAGAAAAGAAAAGAAAAGAAAAGAAAAGAAAAGAAAAGAAAAGAAAACAAAAAGAAAAGAAAACAAAAAGAAAAGAAAAGAAAGAGAACTGTGCTGCTTCTGACCTGTTTTATACAATGTGTTCAAGTGCTCAGAAAATAGATGTATTTATGCAGATGAGTTAGAGAAGTGCTTCTGTTGCCTACAAGTGGTATCCAGGCACTGAGACAGCAAGTTTCCTGAGGTCAGATGAAGTCTTTGGCTGAGGAGGAATGGGCACCTGTGTCTCCCAAGTTCCAGGCAGTTGTCATAAATGTTTAACTTGCCTTCTTTTTTAAGCAAGAAAGTGAGAAGCAGGGGCTGATACTGTCTCTTTGTTCTGCATTTGATTGTGTTCTATGACTGCTTGTGAGCACTGCAATAATGCCCAAAATTAGTAATATGAACGAAAGTTATTGCAACCCTCTCATCTACAACCCTCACATCTATAATGCGTTAAACTTGTGTTATGTTTAGGAAAAAAAATAGAAACTCTTTATTATAATGGCAGAATTGAAACAGGAAAGTAAGGAATTCAATTTAGAGCTATTATATATATATATATGTATATATATATAACATGTCCTTGCATAATTCTCATTAATGCACGTAAGAAATACCGTTGTGGCTGTTACTCACCAAATGATACTTTGTAAGTTTTCAGCTGTTCTTCATGTTTCTTGGCCAATTTATAAATTCTGTTGCTATATCCTTTTAAGGCTTCTCCATAATCTCTACAGTCAAATGGAATGACCTGGGAATCTGCCAGTTCATAAACCAGTTTGCCTCGTAACTGGGCAATTGTAAGCTGTTTCTTGAAGGCGGGGTCATAAAACTTTTCCACTAACTCAAAGGTCTCATACACAGTGTGATAAACAGGATAATTGCTGAATTTGTCTGCTTTCTGAAAAACAGCAAGCAAATTTGTCAGTGCCCTGTACTCTAACTGCAGTTAAGGGATGTATCGATCACTTAAAGGCTATGATGTTTTGCACAGTTTCCAAATCAAAAACAAGCTATCTGTCACAAAACACAATTTACTATCCTTCCATATTTGTGTGTTCATTTTAGGAAACTAAAGCAACCTGAATCCATGGGCTGTTGCACAAGATTAAGCGAGCAGGCTTCCTTCTCTCTGCCTACACAGACCTGCCTTCAGTTCCCTCGTACGGAGATTGTCTTCACTAAATGTGAAAACAGTTTGGGGTTTTGGACAGCAGAAATCCTCGATCATGGCTCCTTTTGTAGTTATTTCTGAACACAATCAAGGAAGATTTGTATATCAAGGGTCCTATTAATAGTATGGTGGAATGAAATATACGCCTCCAATCAGATTCTATAAATACGTTTCTGTGAACTTGACAGCCTATAGAATATATGCACCACTGAAATGTTTTACTCTCCAAACATTTTGGTTTCTTGCTAAATTAAGAAACGGCACTGATATACAAACTAGTCAAAGATTCTGTGAAGCTTTTTTATTAATCACGAATAAATGCTTTTAAAAGATGACTGCTCAGCACTATCAAACTTCTTCAAGCAATCTGGAAGACTTACCCTATTCTTGGTATAACGGACCCTGCCAGATGCAATTCCCAGTCTCTGAAAGTAAGCTTCAAAGTCACTGCCTGATCCCAGTTTGTTTATTCTACACATAGAAAAGACAAACCTTAGTGAGACCACTTACTTTATGGTGTGGTAGTAATTTATGCAAAATGCAGATTTTTCAAAGAAATGGAGGTCAGTTCTCCTGGAGGGCACATCAGGGACACTAGTAAGATTAGAGACCAGATGTGTGGCAAGCTTAATTACGCTAACTGATTTTATTGCACCACACTAATTCAGTATCCCATATTACTAGGAAGACCTTTCAAAGGTAGCAATCCTGCTTATGACACTGACCACGTTTCAAAAACAATGTACACATTATGCACAAGTGCCATAAGATTGTATCAGACATGTCTCTGCAATCTTACAACATTAATCATCTATTTCCAAACTAATATGAATTGGGCAGCTATGTATGTAAAGACAGATGTGTTTATATACTTAGAACATTCCACAGTAGAATCTGACTGATAAGTAATTTCCACTGCAGAAGACACAGTTAGCATTTGTTGCTTACAGGGAAATATTGCCATCTGCTGGGTAGGTGTGGCAAGACAGAGGAAAAGAAAATGATAATAAAGACAGATGTAATATTCTAAGTATTTTCAAATATTTATGTAAGTTTTATATTAAGTTGTAGGTTTATATGTCTAGCCTGATGAATAGTTGGTGTTTCTCAGCTAAAAAAGAAAAATAACCCAGCTAAAATTCTTCTGTTAGTATAAATATCTGTAAGGAACTATTTGTATCAACTAAGACAGGTCACATCTGGTAGCTTTTTCAAAAGGAAGAAATCTAAGCGAGTCTAATGAATCTAGACACTCACCAGGGCCTGAAAGACAGGGCAACACATGCAGAACACTTTGGTCAAATCACACAAAGGGGCAGTTCTATTTACCTTTCGTGAGTATTCACATTGTGAACAAGATTTAGCCCTACAAGTCACAGGCTCAAACAGTGTTTTGGAGTATTAATACGTTCAAATATGAAGTTTTTATAGCTTCAGTTATAGATTTGTAATGTATTACATTTACATGCATTGTATAAACAAAGAATAACTATCAAGAGACCTTTTTAATTACCACTCTAGGCTATTTCCTTCAACTCAGCATTTGCTTATCCTAACAATTTCGATATTATCTCATCCAGTAGGGTGACTAAACTGTATTTTGAAGTCTCCCCACCCTGGTCTTTTTTGATCATTTTCCAAATTGCTTTTCTACTAATAAAAGGTCTTTAAAAAGCATGAGGTTCCATTTTAGAGCAGACATAGATGTCACCACCATTAAAAAAAAAAGTCATAAAGTTTTATTTTATTCTACTTTAAAAGATATTGCTAGAGAGTCACATTGTACTAAAAGGTTTTCTATTGCTGTCATCAACAGCACATCTTGAACAATTCTGGAGAGTAGTCATGCTGTGATATGACGGAAATACTGGGAAAGAAAAAACAGATTAATGACATACCTGGGATAGCTGTCATTTTCAGTTGCGGGATCTTTCTCAAGCCAACTGTCATAAAGAGACTTATTTTCATAACCCTCATCAGGGCTTAAAATCTGGAGAGGAAAACATTATAATCTCTCTGGAAGTACCTCTAACTTAATTCAGTATCAGAGGAGACCTTTGCACAAAGGAGACTGCTATCTGCATCATTGTTAATCAACAGCATTGCTGCATGCGGGGAAGTACACATATACTATTTACATTTGTTACATACCTTTATGGTTCCCAACCATGAAAAGCATCTCATGGGCACTTGGAACCAACCACAGACAGTGGGGAAGAGCAGGTTAAAGGCTAAAAGGACACTAGCTGGAGCTCACCAACTTTGGGGGGAAGCGGGTCCTCTGGTTTTCTAGGACTTGTTACCACCTTATTATTGCACTGTGTATGTACACACACAACTCCTCCGGCAGCCAGGACGTCCCAGCTGCTTTCCTTTCAGCAAGCAAGGGAGATGACAACCCTAACCCTGTGGAGGTTTGCCCCACACAGCAGCAATATTCTCGCAAGAGGCTAAGTCTGAAATTTGGCTGCTTTTTTCTATAGGAAGGGTACAACAGAACTGTGCTAGCAAGAAGAGTCAAACCCAGTCATTAACTATATTACAGTGGTGCCAAGGGGATACAAGCAAGACCGGAGCACCATTGTGCAAGACACTGTATTTACAAATGTAGGTCCCACCTTTACCTTACTTTGAAAAGCTATGTAACACAATGGAAAAAGTAAGTATTACTACAGGCATCATACAGCCAGGAAAACCATGAAAGTGTGTAAAATTAGTTGACCGACGCTCTTAGAAAATCTGTGGCAGAGGTAAAAATAAATCAGGACTCCAGCCCTGGTCTCCATCTACACTTAAACAACCTTTAATAATCATGGTTCTTTAAATTGGTTAAAGATTGGTTTAAGATTGGTTATGATATGCAGAGGATTTGGATTTTTATTTTTTTTTCCAAAATACAAAGCATAAATGTTCATGGCTAGATACACGGTCCCACAGTATTGTCAAGACTTGAATTCTGTATTAAAAATATAGACTCCAAATTGAAAACCCAAGGAGTTCTGAGCTCTGAGATTATGTCAGCAGCTAGCAGAAAAATAACAACTTTGTGAAGTAACTGCTTGGCTGCTGTCATTTTCAGGGCACTTTGGTCAAGTTCTAGGGCTAAATTGAAAATGGCACATTAATAAGAGCAAGCTGAACTCTGACACATGGGAGTAAAAGTACTCAATGCTCTGGCAGAGATGTTATTCTGACAGCTCTGGTTACGTAACACCCATTGGCCAGCTTTTTTGTACAACACTGAGAGCCAAGTAAAACCTACAATTTGCCCTTAGATCCAAATCTACAATCAGCATAAGCTTACTGCTACCTCAAGGGAAGATGCAGAGTTCTTTAAGTATTTAAGTATATATATGAAGTAATGATGTAATGATCAGAACAGGGGAATTGGAGCTGGGACTATTGCAGACGCTGGCTGGTGGTGACAATTGTCTAAAGCCTAGCAGCAGAGCAGGGCCAAAAAAGACCTTCAACAGCTAAATGTCCTATGTGTATGCTAAGGACCACACTTAAACGCAGAACTCCTTGAAAGATGACACTTCATGCGTACACTACATTTTTTTTGGTGAGAAGCGGCTCACTAAAAAACAAGAAGAGCAAAGAGATCTTCGGATGTTGGAAGGTGGACTTTTTAATATGACCAGAAATTATTTTCTTTTGGATGTGCATAATTAACCACATCTGTACTAATGTTCTTTCATGAATTGGGCTTTCTGAATGACATTCAATCCTATGCAAAAGCCTAATGCAAAGCATAGGGAACATTTCGGTCCCATTTGCTGATTCCAAGAATTCGCTAGGACTCCTGAGGTGCACAGGACTTCTCATGATTCCTATTCAAGAAACTAACAACCAGGATATGCAAAGACTTCATGGGTTGAGGCTTTGATGTGTACATCTAGCTTCCCAATGTCATCCAAAACCAAATGCATTGCAGTTGAAATTGCAAAACTAAGAATATAATCACTCTGCCTTAGTCCTTCTAGCCCTTACAGAAATTAGGGTTGGGTTTTTTTTTCAGATTAGTGAAAAAGAAACAACTGATTATCAAAAGTACAGAAAGTAGTCTTTGATTATCTTTATTAGTCTTTGATTATCTTTATAAGAGGCTACCCAAAAGCAAGCGAAGAAAAAATGAATAAAGAAAATTAAGCAGATCCCTCTGCAAAACAGAGCTTCCCTGTTCTAGCTGTTTTTTTTGGTTTCTCTCCTTCTTTTGCTAATCCAATTCCCTGGAATTTTTAGAGACCTGGAGAATAAAGATGTTTGAACCCTCAGATGAATTTTATTCTATGATGCTAGAAGCAGTGAGACAAGTTAAAAATGTGCCACATTTCTACGAGGTCTATCAGTCATCTGTATACATGTTTCTATGCCAGCAAAAATGCTGCCCTAGTTAGAAGTGCCCAGCAAATTTGCTTCAGCAAATGCCCTTTGGTATTCCTGACTTCTCTCCAAAAGCCCATCAAAACATCTTTTTCCTTGGGAAAATTCCAGCAATCTCTATGAACGATCTTACAGAAAAGATCAAAAGAATGCAAGCGTTCTAGAGAAAGGTTTCAGAGCCTGCGATTTATGGATCAATGGAGGTCACTGGTGGCACATTAACACCGGTAAATGAAAGATGGTTTGGAAATGAAAACTACCACATTGAATCACTGTAAAAATTGAACCTTGCTTATATTTTTCAAAAAGATGAGAGGTGGTCCCAGGTTTAGCAGTAAAAGAAGAAGAAAACACTCCTCTAGAAAAATGTGGCAAAGAAGTGTCTCAAATTTATTTCGTGAGACAGCAAAAAAAAGAAAAGGAAAAGGAAAAAAAGGATTGCAGATGAGATTCTTTCGACTGAGACAATATGGTAAAACTGGGGAAAGTGTGCTTCAAATCTGTACAGAAAGCAAAGAACAGCACAGAATGAGAATGGTGTTGCAGAATCCTGCTCTGTGGAACAATAGAAAATAAAAAAAATAGTTGCGGGTTTTGTCTATAACAAGCTAACAAGAAAAAAAGATCTAAGATATTCCAACAGTGGCTTTAAGGAGCTCAAGAAATAGTGAGACTTTGCACTGACAACTCTCCACCATAAAATAATCCCCTTTACAAATGAAACTATGACGAATATGGATGAATATAATGTACTTCTAGGAGCTTTTTAGCAAGGAAATGGCATGGAATTATGGAATAGTTGTCACGCTTTCTGTTGTTTATATTATGTGTCTACTGTTACAGGCTTAAATAACACCGAATAGGAAAATTTTCAGAAAAGCGAGTCTCAAGTACTTCGTATAGTACTTTAATGGAAGTTTTCTACTCAAACCCAGCAGTAGTTGAATAGTTGAGTGAAGATCAAGAGTGAGGTACTATTTTTAGCCCAGAGCATTTTTTTACTTTGTTTATCTTTTGCAGAAAAATGGGTCCCTGAGTAAGTGGCTTGCTGCAGACAGGAAGTCAATTATTTTCCATGGCCCTGCAGCACTAGCGACACAGACTTTTTTATAGGTGAAACAAAATGCCCTTCAGTGTGTGAAGTGTCACAGCTAATGTTTGATCAAGCGCAACTTCTTCCCCAGCAAGGAAGAAAAAGTAAGCTAGAAAGAACTGATAAGAAAAGAAAATGTAGAAAAGAAAAACATGAGAATAGCATAGATAAACCAGCCCAGATTCAAACTATGGCATTTCCAGTGTTAAAAGAAAGTGTACTGCATTTGAAAATAACTCAGGATGAATGCATCTAATGGGATGGGAGACTAATAGCTGCAGTCATCTTACCAAGTGCCATTACAGTGCACATATTTACACTGGATCAAGTCACCTGGAGTCCCTTAATATCAGGAGGAGAAAATATTTTGTGAGTTCTGTGTGTACAAGAGTAGACAACCACATTTGGTCAAATGAATATCATCTTAAAGGTACCTGTCTCTACCCATTCCCTTTGAAGGGAGCCTACGTTGCTTAAACCAGATAGAGATGTCTTCTGTTAATTGAGATGAATCCAGACCTGAGAAGAGTGACAATGGCTCATGCTAGGTGCCTAATCTGGTTAACTCCTCATATGGCCAATGAAGTTTAATGCTTTAATGGATAACAATCTTTCAGCCTTATGACAAGTCATCCTGAGAGATGAAAGCAAAGGAGGCATGACTAGACCACTTGTAATCACGCAAATCCATACATCTGGCCTGTTTCATCTTTCAGTATTTATCACAGTATTTCAGGGGCTCAGTGAGATATGAAAGAGATTCAGGGGGAACAGACAGAGAGAAAATGGTAGCTAGCCAATGTGAAAATTAATAGATTCTCTTTTGCACATGCAATGGAAATTTAAAATGCAATTTATTTCCTTGCATGCTTATCACTTTAGAGACTTGATCTTGCTCAAGCGTTTTATTATCTTGGTTTTATTATTATTTTTTTACTATATATTACAAATAATATTCCACTTATGCCAGCGACACATTTCGACCTTTCTAAGAATACTGAGGAACTCTGAGCCTGGACTGTGTACCACTGATGGGATGTTTTGCTATTGATTTTGGTGCAATCAATATTCTTCCAGCACAGCAATAAGATAAATCCAATATTATTCAATAATCCAATTTTATCCAATAAACTTGCAGTTTTACATTCTTAAAAAGTCACAAATAGTAGACACTCTGATTCTGTACCTCTTTTGTCAGATTATACACCAGCTTGTAGAGAAGAGGGGTGCAGTCAACTCTTAATGTGTAGTTACCTGAAAATGAAACAAAGACATGGAATTTTTCCCTTCATGTAATTCAGTGGCATTATCTTCGTAATGGATTAAACCCTGCAGTCCTTTTTTCTTAGACAAACTTCTTGACTCCAAGGCAAGAATTTATATCTTGCCTCAAAATACATACAGAAATAGATAGATACAGAAATAGACTACGTGGTCACACCATATAAGCTACTGCTACTACACAACAATGATGCATTGGTTACATTACATATTCAGTAATGCAATTAAGCCCTCCTATAGTTCTAAAATATGCCTAATTGTTCCTCATTAGCTACAAGCCCTTGTCACTCATATGCTCCCTGAAGCTTGTGTTAGACAGAAGGCAGTGGTAACATCCTGTTTTTTTGTAGGAAGTGAACGCATTCAGGAACCGTGCAGGAGGAAAGACATATTATCCACAAGATGTTTTAAGAAGTCTTTCAGCGCAGCTGCTTCTTCTCTTATCATAAAGAGTATTTTTTCAATGTTTTTGCAGACTGTATCTGAGCAACACGTCCTCTTCTGAGTGAGAGATGTGCAAGACATTTGGCATTTTATATTTCAGAACTAAGTTTCACCCAAATAGGAGGCAATAAAGATGCACAGTAATGTTTTCATCTATTTTCTCCTAAACCTTCTCTTTTACCACCATGTTATGGCTTCTACACTTTACACCCCTGAGGTTTCCACACCGCCTGCAGGCTATGTTGAGCTAGGTGCGCATCTCACACCAAAGTTGTCAGTTACAGAAGTAAGGGTCCCATCAAAAAGAAACTATGGCCACTTTTGAGGCAGGCAGGAGTATAAAGCAGTCTTCTCTACAGACTACATCCACCGCACAGCAGCTGGGCAAACACCTCTGCCCTCATATACAGACAACAGCAAAGGGGAAGAGGGGCGACAAGGCTTGGACGTAATGAAACATGAGCTCTCAGATAACACTGTTACTAGGTTTTGATACGGCTTTAGACCTTTGAGTCATCCTTTGCACAGTGTGTGCTTAGAAGAGGACTAGACTAACAATTACAGAAACCCCCATGATGATAGAAAAAAATACTAGATAATGTTAACAATGTTTGCAAGGAGTGTCTGTATTTGAGAACTGGAAATTAAAGTCCCAAAAATGCTCAAAAGGAGGCCCCACGATTCTTCTTTTCATTGCTAAAGGACAATGAATAGAAATAATCTGCTGTCCAAAATGTGGCATAAGAAGTGCTGTGGAGAATGTATGATGATAAACAAAATAATTAGCAGAGTACATGGATGCTACGGCTCTACAGGGGATTTTAATGCTCAGCCAGGTGAAAGATGTCCAAGATACTTAAAACAGTACACTGAATATGGTGTTCTTTTCCTTATTACATATTTCTTTTCCAGTGCTTTTACTTTCACATTTTCCTTAATGCATAAAGCACGAGACATGTTTGAATAACCAAGATTTGGAAGAAAATTGTTAAGGCAGCAGCATGTTGGCTGCAAACCAACTAAAAATATGTGTTACAATCCATGCTGAGAATATGAAGCAGTTGTAAAGCTATTATTTCATTCGTGAGATCTTCTAGGCATGAAATTCTGCTCTACTTTTTACACAGCATGTAGGCTGTATAATTGAAGGAAGAGCTCTAACCATCCCTATACCTCCATTCCAACTGAGCATTTAGAAACTGGGTTTGGCTTTTCTTTTCTTCCAATCCTTTTGTGACAGACAAAATTTTCTGCTGACAGGAATAAAAAGAGTTCTTAAACATGCCTGTTGATACCCATTTTATTCACACACAGTAAGCCCAAATAATTTGGGCTTAACATGGGAAGAGCAATGCCCTAAATAACTGAGGTTATCATGCAGGACAGCTTCACAGGACTCTATTGACTATTATTTCTGCACAGACAACAGTAAATGAAGTCCTGTAATAAAGCTCAGTATAATTTAAGGACTTTGTGATTTAGGTCATAGTGTTGGACCCAAAATTCAAAGTCCAGTTTCTAAGCAGCATTCCTATATGACAGATTCTTCTCATAATCTGAAGGGCATAGTAAATTGGACAATGGTGGATCAGGCTTTTTGTGAAACACTCTTCAGCACTTATTTTTCTAGAAGAGCCCTGACATGATACATATGTAACTCCCTGTGTATTCTCCCTGCTCATAGCAATGAACAAAGGTGACCACACTGGCCCAAAGCACCAAAATGGCTCCCACCCACAAGGATGCAAGCCTGAGGTCTCGGCACAAATTGTCTTAAGATCATAATAAATTAGTGTCCCAAAATATGGTAATTCCACAGGGAAAGGACCTGGAGCTGCAAACAGAACAACCAGCCGTCTGTAGTATATTAAAACTGTAATTGTAAATAAAAGCTAATGCAGTTAAGAGAGAGTTTAACAATCAGACCACTCAGCTCATCAGCACAGAATACTAAACTCCTCCAGAGGAGACATTCTGGACCTCAGACACGTGGGCTGCAGCTCATGGATGGTGCTATTTACAACAACAAAGCAAATGAGAATTTAAATTGTTCTCTCTCTCCACTTAACTCAGCATTTGCTACACTTATTCTGAACATCACATTATCTATCTTACATTTGCGAGCTCTGGATGCAATAAATAATACATAGTGAACTATTAAAATTGACATCTGTGAGTAAAGTGAGTTTAAAAACAGAAGACACACCTTCTATAGAAGAATCTGTGTTGATGTAAGCAACTGCCCGTTCCTGGAGGACTCTGGCATTTTCCTGGGGTTGTAAAAGTGTTGTTATTACTTTCAATTAGTGACATTTAGTCAAGAGTATGTTAAGTGCACTGTTTTTTACAGCATTACCTTTAAGAACTCAGTCAGGATAAGTAGCACTATGTACCTTCTTAATTATATTAATATTTGAGGACGGGTCAGTGATCTGGGCGTATGAAATTCCCTCCTGCTTTCTGGGCCTTAATTTGTTGTGGAAAATTTCTTGTCCACAAAATGTAGGTGCTGCCTGCTGCATCACACAGGAGCAAGATGGAACGGGAAAAGTACGGAACAGCATTGTAACAGGGTAAATTAAGGTTATACAGGTATTTTAACGCCACACTTGCAGGGCTTTGTGAACGTGCAACATGTGACTGTGAGCTCGGCCAGAATTCCGCCACCCTTTTAATCCCTAGTTATTCATGTGAGCTCCCAGCACTGAACTCAATTTTAACCTTGACAAACCACGTATTGCTGTCATTTCTACACTCTTCCGTTTCAAAAAGGGATGAGTCAAAGCACTGACATTTCCCATTCAAATAAATTTGACTGACTGTTTTGAGTCAACCAAGCATTGCTTTCATGCTAAATACATACACACACATTTAATTTTTTGGAAACTGGTAATTATGCTTGAAATTTATATTCTCATCAGTAAGTGGTATTTTACTAAGTCTTGGCTTTGTAATAGATATTCTAATTAGGTTAGTAATTGTTATTTCATTCATTCCATTTATAACTCAACTAATCATTTGTAAGTCATGGGAACTAAAAATTGGTTTAGTAATCGACAACTTCATAAATAAATTGATATCTGCAGAACAAACAGTAAAGGAGATTCTGAAAAGGAATATGAAGGGAGGGAGCAAGCATACATGAGGCCTTGCATATATGCAAAAGGGTATTTGCAACAGGAAGAAATTCCTTCATTTACGAGCACTGGAGATTGTGTAACAAAAGGATGTTGTCACAGTTGCAGAGTCTTTCTGTTGCACAGAGGACAGTGAATATCATGGGTTAATTTTCCTCAAGATTTAGTAGATGACAGATCTGGCAGCTGCAGAAAACATGAATGTAAGCTGCGAGGAATGTCCCTAGAGAAACTGAATCTAATTTAGGTGCCAAAGTGGAGGAGCACACACCA
This sequence comes from Ibidorhyncha struthersii, assembly GCA_013398815.1. Classification (NCBI taxonomy): domain Eukaryota; kingdom Metazoa; phylum Chordata; class Aves; order Charadriiformes; family Charadriidae; genus Ibidorhyncha; species Ibidorhyncha struthersii. Next base: position 390,063 of record VZSZ01000938.1, on the reverse strand, counting down.
CCAAGATAAAGCAAGAAAACAGTAATATAAAAAGCTTGAGGTTCAAATATGAATTGCGTTCACGGTTTTCTTATCTAGTACAGCTGCCGTTTCATGAAATAAGGGATGATAGATTATTAGATATTAAATTATTAAACAAAAAACACTACAGAACAGCAGTAGCAGTATGTGAACAACCCAAACATAAAAAGAACTCTTCATTTATTCATGACTTGCTCAAGAGAAATTTATATTTTAAGTATCATTGGTTTATATGCCTCATAGTTAATACAATTGTGTGTTTTTTCTTGATAGCATCTAAATTTCTGCACAGATACACAAAGAAATCACAAATAATTTATTATATACAGTATACTTTTGTCACCAGTGGAGTTCAGGTAGGATGAAACTTGATTGCCAGCTCTTTAAAATCTCTAATAATTAGTAAATGATTTAAAAGATAATTTAAATTACGTCTTCTTCATATAATGTCCCATAAACCAACAGTAAGATGTGGAGGGTCTATTGCAGCTAGAAGCCAAACAGTTTATGGGAGAGAGAATTAGTGCAGATCCAAAGGTACAGAAATCTCAGCTTTGTTAGCAGAAGACTGATGGAATCCCTTTGGTGTTTGGGAGCACATTTCTGGTTTTGTTCCCTCCTCTGAAAGGTGTCAGTTTGCTATGTAATTTTTTGGTTTACTGTAATACATACCAATAAACTAAAAAAAAAAAAAAAAAAGAAAAAGATTTAAATATTTTCTTTTATAGATTTTGAAAGCTCTATCCACATATCGAAATACAACCTTGTAAATAAAGTTCTAACAGAAGAACAAGACAACACATTTCTTCTAAACCATTCAGTACTAACAAATTGGCATAGTTCAGCAGAAATGCGTTTTATCAGACAATTTTCTGCCTGCTCTATTTCTAATTTGGATTTTACAGACCAAGCAATGAAAACTCTGGTAAGACCTGTATTTCTTAGCGGGGCTGAACAAATCCACGTACAGGCTTAAGAACTGACCATGCCCAGGAGGGAAAGGAAGAGAAGAACATTCAGAACCTCACTTCTGAATTTCTCAACTTGTTTCTATCAGGCAGGAATATAGTCAGGGATCCCACTACAGAATTAATCAATTGTCCTGCCCCTGAGACGCTACAATACTGGAAATTTCACAGGAATTTGGAACTATTCTCTCAAAGAATAGCTACCTTTTACTTTGCCCAGGAGGACTAATTTCCATACAAAGGGCTTTGCGTGCTTATGGATCACAGGCACATGATCTGCACCTTAGTTTACAGAAAATAAGGAATCTCTCAATGAGAAAGAAAATAAGCCAATTTAGGTTACATTAAATGCTATCATTCTGTTAAATGAAGGGATAGATTTCCACATAGACAGCACTGAGGGACATTAGCTTTGAATCAAAGTAGATTTTTAAATCTTAGAAGAGTTAGTGCACTTAGGTTGTAAGAAGTCAGGTAGGTGATTTGTATATATCTATGAGGGCCTCACCTGAAGGAGTCTGTTGTGCTGCAATTTTACCTTGGAGCTATTGATTGCAGTCTAGGAATAGATGCCAATGGGTACTATCTGCAACAGAGTTTCAAGTTTTTCTTTCTTTACACTATTTTTTATTTACCTCAGCCCATTCTGTGGATCCCAACAATCCAAATTCTTCTGCATCCCAGCTAGCAAAAATAATAGTTCGCTTAGGTCTCCAACCTGCAAATGCATAGTTAAATTTGAAAATTCAACTTTAAGTTAGAAAGTCTAGTGAAAGATCACAACAGTTAATTGAAATCACTTTAAAAAAATAGCACCTAATTGATACAGCAGTAAAAAAAAAAATCTCTCTAAACTCCTTAGAGGAACACATTATTGCAGAGGCATTTCTTCTTAATGCAATATTTTCATTCCACACAACTAAGAGAGTACTATTACACTGATGAGAGACATGAGGGAATAAATTCAGCCAACTAAGATGCAATGGTACGTATGCATCTCTTCCATGAATTTGCATCTTTCATAATGAGAAATACAACTTTCTGTAGAGGTGAAAAGTTAAATCAACACAACTGCTTATGGGAACATTCAACACAGTTTTTCAAAGCTGCTGTTTTCTGTATCCATCATTTTATGTCTCTAATAAGTGAGTTACCTTCTGTCTTCATTTTACCAAAGCTCCGTACAACCTCTTGCAGAACAGCTGCACCTGTAGTTGGATCGATACCACCAAACACCCAAGAGTCTCTATGACCTCCTAAAATAATATATCTGTCTGGAAACAAATACACAATATCAAGCTTTATTTAAAAATGCATTTAGGTTACATTTATTTGCTTTAGCTGCATCGATACTTATTTCAAATGAACTATGAAGTTTAATACCAGTGCTACAAATTCACTTTTTAAGGTAACCTGCAATCATTCACTTACTCCACTGAAGTATATAAATGAAGAAGACAAGAAATATTTTATACATATTTTTCCACTTAAAAGTCTTTCATGTATGTGGCTTGCTGCTAAGTATCAACAATAATATGTTGAGGTCCCAAATCATCACTAGTTTTCTGTACCTTGCATTGTGTTAATTTTCACAAAGGCAAAATGTACGAATGCTGTAAGGGGAAACCTACTGTAAAATGACAAGCATTATAAAAAAAATCCATAACATCTCTCATGGAGTTAAATCCAGTTGGCGTCCGGTCACAAGTGGTGTTCTCCAGGGCTCAGTGCTGGGGCCGGTTCTCTTTAACATCTTTATCAATGACCTGGACGAGGGGATCGAGTGTACCCTCAGTAAGTTCACAGATGACACTAAGGTCACGCTTGAGGGTAGGATGGCTCTCCAGAGGGATCTGGACAGGCTGGACCGATGGGCTGAGGCCAACGGTGTGAGGTTCAACAAGGCCAAGTGCTGGGCGCTGCACTTGGGCCACAACAACCCCATGCAGCGCTACAGGCTTGAGGCGGAGTGGCTCGATAGCTGCCCGGCGGAGAAGGACCTGGGGGTGTTGGTGGACAGACGGCTGAATATGAGCCGGCAGTGTGCCCAGGTGGCCAAGAAGGCCAATGGCATCCTGGCCTGTATCAGGAATAGTGTGGTGAGCAGGACTTGGGAAGTGATCATCCCCCTGTACTCGGGACTGGTGAGACCCCACCTCAAGTACTGTGTCCAGTTCTGGGCCCCTCACTACAATAAAGACATTGAGGTGCTGGAGCGTGTCCAGAGAAGGGCAACAAAACTGGTGAGGGGTCTGGGGGACAAGTCTTATGAGGAACGACTGAGGGAACTGAGGCTGTTTAGCCTGGAGAAGAGGAGGCTGAGGGGAGACCTTATCACTCTCTACAAGTACCTGAAAGGAGGTTGTAGAGAGATGGGGACTGACCTCTTCTCCCTAGTGACAAGTGATAAGATGAGAGGAAATGGGTTCAAGTTAAGCCAGGGGAGGTTTAGGTTGGATATTAGGAAAAATTTCTTCACTGAAAGGGTTATCCAACATTGGAATAGGCTGCCCAGGGAGGTGATGGATTTGCCATCCCTGGAGGTTTTTAAAAAAAGGGTAGATGTGGTACTTGGGGATATGGTTTAGAAGTGGTTTTGTCAGGTTAGGTTAATGGTTGGACCTGATGATCTTAAAGGTCCCTTCCAACCTTAACAATTCTATGATTCCATGATTCTATGATTCCAGCTTTCCCATTCAAATATATTCTTGCGAATGCCAATGAAAACCAGTGCGTTGGAAGGGACAGGATAACTAATACATTTTTCTCAGAGTCCATATTACCTAGCTATCTAAAAAACTTGAAGTTTCTTGCAACATGAGAACAATTTCACCAAACACAAAATAAAGAAGGAATTAAAATCCTCAAGCACCTGATGCTCACCTGGTTCCACAGCTCCTCTGAGGAAGCCAATGACGTTGTAAATTCGTGTTATTTTATTGTTTGTATGAACATGCATTCTGACTTTTCTGAAATGAAAAGCAGTATAGAGTAACCAGTTCTGACTGAGAAGGCAATAAAAAGTCAATGTAATAGCTTGTAAGCCAGAAAGTTTGTGCTTCGCTTCTGCTTTGTGTGCTCAGCACTGATCATGCTGTATCAGTGTCCCATTTTTTATTTCAGGTTAACCTGCTGACAGAAAGATGCCCTAGAAACAACAATCCTATGAAGTGGGTCAAACTATAAACTTTCAGACATTTATAGAATTTATTGAACTGTTACTTACGGCAGTCAATCGTCTAATTGTGTATTGGAGGAGTAAACTGAAAAATATATACAGTAATGAATTTTGACCAAAATGACAGCTGTGGCTATACATATTTTTATAAAGAATACACTTTGGTTTTGTAGCATAATTCCGTGTAATAAGATCGAACTTGGAGAGAACGTCATCAGAAATATTCATCCAGGAATAAACTGAAATCTCTGTTTAGGACAGCAGATCTACATGAACAAGATTTGCCAGTCCTCCACCCCCCACCCCCCAGTAAAATCCACTTGTGAAATTTTTAAAACGGAAAGAAATTCAGGTATTAGGAGAGCTAAAAATAATGTAGTATTCAGCCCCTTTTAACCTGTAAAAGAAACAAAGCATCAAGTAATGCTTTTTTTGTGTCTGGCAAAACACCAAGGGTTTCACATTTGAAGTTATCTTTTCAGCAGCAAATCTGCATAGCTGTCAAAATCAAAACCTACTTCAGGACAGCTACTGAATCTTTGCCCAGAAAATAACTGACACCAGTGCCTTGAGCATGCATATACTTGCACACTTTCCATGTGGAAGTGACTTTCTACCTAGCCTCAAAAGGTTCATTTTTATATGGAGCTACTCTGAGAAAGAAGTATATATAGGATTAGCCCATATTTACAAAACCTGTTACCATATCAACTAGCAAGATGTTAAAAAGTGCATTCAAAAATATTTCCCATGGGTATGTTTTGTGGATAAATCACATTGTTTCTTTTCTCACTGTTACTCTTCAAGACATTCCAAATGGCACCTTAATTATATCAAATATGCTTTCTTATTCATTTATGCCTACTTTATTCATTTTCAGGTAGTGTTAAAGCAGAGCAGAAAAGAATAATGATCAATGAAGTCTTTATAAAATTATATATTCAGACAGACTCTTGTTTTGCAGGAGGCAGAGCAGTGACAATGCTACACCATTTTTACACACTGTTCATTGTGGTCCACTATCAGCCCTCAGAGAATAATACCTCATGTAAACTGAAAGTATTTTATGTGAAAATGTGATAGAAAAGGTGATCTTTAGCTTTATCTATTGCAGCTGATCAGTTATAAACAAGGAAGAACGCTACGACAGTCCCTGACAGCCAGTCGAATCCCTGATTGCCAAGTGCAACTGTTGTGTGGCTTGGTCTGCCAGAGCATGACTCTGTTGGTGCTGGAGACCTCGACAGCTATATTTCTCTATTAGACCTGAAAAATGTAAATTGCCAACACAGTATTGCTAATCCAACTGGTCAAAGGCCAGTTCTTCCCAAACGAAATAGTGAGAAACATGTGCTTTGGGCTCTTCTGTCCTGCTGTTGTTCAGGGCTTTCAACCATGGGGCCTCCCAGCTTTGGGGAAGAGTTGATGGACTCCCAAATCATTGCCACGTCTCTAAGTTCACTGAAACCCCATAAGGCTTCCAATGGACAAAGGAAACATGCATAGAAGAGAACTGGATCATCAGTATTCCCTGTTTGACTGCTACAGGCTGGCTGTCCTATTATTCCCTCAGTCATCAGAAACAGGAAAGAAAAGACCAAAGCTTGAAGTGAGGAGGAAGTTTAGGGTTAATTCAACAGTATTTATAAAATTTCTAGTTTTGATAATTTATTTTCAAATTCTAATAGTTATCACCAAGTGTTTCCCACTCAAAAGGAAGTAAACTTCTGCAGAATATATCTAGGTGCATTGTTTCACAGAATTTTTCTTGTTGAGATTTTCTTTTTTGCAATATTTTTTAAACAGGCAAGTGTTAAAACAGACCTTGTAGAAGAGTTGTCTGCAAATCCTGGCCCTATGTTATAAGACACATTGAGACTTCCCTTCCAGCTGCTGTCTGGAGCTGCGGGTCCTCCCATTGCACTGTTAAGTTAAAACCAAGACAAATGTAGTTGGCCAGTAGGCTAAAACCTTAATTACCTTAATGGTTACTGCACCTTAAACAAGGTGGGTTTACAAAATTCTTAAAAACATTGTGCCAGAAACAGATTGCTTTGAATTTTCCACATTTTCTGAAGTACACACTACTGCAAAAGAACTATAAATACAGGCAAAAGCATAGATTTTACCATCTCAGTCTAAAAAATTTGGCAGCACATTTGTGAATACTGACTTCTTGTGAGGAGGACTGATGTATACTCACCGTAATAACACTTCTGCATCATGATATCCAATGGGATGAACTGGGATTTTGGGTATCCCTACACCTTCATTAACTTTATACCTGAAAGCGTACTCTGAGAAACCAGAACAAAATGTCAAGTTTATAGTGTTCTTAGCAACTTTCACCAAACTGGAAATACTTTTGAGCAGTGCAGCCACACAGTAGCCACAAGCATGCATCATTTTTTTAATTCTTACATCGTTTCTTAGATATTCCTTCAAGGAAACCAAAATGTAATGACAGAGGCACAAACCCCATAGTGCATCTGCACAACTGTGTAAGGCAAATCCCCACATTTGATGCGAGCTCAGATTTGCTGTCCATCCATATTATTAGATCTCCTCGAAGCTGACTGTGGGACAACCAAGCTGGTGTGTGAGGTGAAGACAGCCCCTGCGCAGCCTGTTTACAAGCTGCAGAGGACATCCACAGATGCATTTACCTACGTCAAAGACAATGTCTCTCTGAATCTGATGGGCCAGGCACACACAATCTATATTTTTTTCAGTATGGTGCTGTCTTATGCCCCCAGCAATGGTCACACAAGCCAGTGAGCTTTCCAGAAGCGCCCCTGTGTTCCCATCCCTGGCAGACAGGACTGGTTGGCACCTTAGTTCATACTGAGTTTAGGATGCCTACAAGGACAAGACAAGCACATGGTGCCAAGTTTCAAAAAACTCCAGGCTACTGTTATTTTTAATACAGGAATTTTAGTCCCTGTAAAGAGGATTTTAAATTGTTTTTCTGCTTGGAATTCAGGATCAGAAAAGAAACATACCTCCAAGCAAAACTATTACTCCTCTTTGATGGTAGACTACAATCCAGTTTAAACTGGTCCTCTTGAGAAACACAGATATTTAAAAATGGCTATAAATTCTCAGCCATTTTCTACTGCTTCACAGACTGTAAACCTACGTGTCCTTCTTTTCTAAGAATTACAAGGCTGGGATCATACAAAGAGATTTTCCTAAAAACTTACTTTCCCTGACTCACTCAAGAGCAACCGGTTGAAATGATATACAGGCAGAACTTAGTCTGCAACAGGAAAATGAACTACTGCTAAAAATAATTTTAAGCAGCTTTTTTCTTTGCATCTGTACTGAAGAGAGATGAATTTCTAGTGCCACAATAACTTTCAGCACCAGTTTATAAAGTACTCAGTGGCCCAGGGTGCAGATCTGTCACTCACCTTTTGCAGGGTAACCTGGTGTTAGAGGGTCCCCAGCTCCATTGAGGTTTAACACATTCCCACGCTGGGCTCCTCCGCCTGGAAGATTCCATCCATTTGGATAAGCATCTATTCCTGGGGCACAGTAGTCAGCAGGATCTGAATAAAGTATGATCCCTTGTGCTCCTGCTAATATGGCATTTTTAACCTGTGAAATTATTTGCTTTTAAGAAACGCTTTTTTTTTTTTTTAATGCAGTAATAAATCTCAATGTTGCAATTTACTTCCATGGCGACATAGCTTTAGAAGTTGTGTATGCAGAAGAGTGAAAATCATAGAATCATAGAATTGTCTAGGTTGGAAGAGACCTTTGGGATCATCGAGTCCAACCATCTACCCTGCTCTACAAAGTTCTCCCCTACACCATATCCGCCAACACCACATCTAAACATCTCTTAAACACGTCCAGGGATGGTGACTCAACCACCTCCCTGGGCAGTCTATTCCAATGCCCAACCACCCTTTCTGTGAAAAATTCTTTCCTAATGTTCAGTCTAAACCTACCCTGTTGGAGCTTGAAGCCATTCCCTCTTGTTCTGTCATTAATTACCTGTGACAAGAGACCAGCACCAACCTCTCTACAGTGTCCTTTCAAATAGTTGTAGAGTGTGATGAGGTCTCCCCTCAGCCTCCTCTTCCTCAAACTAAACAGTCCCAGCTCCTTCAACCGCTCTTCATATGATTTGTCTGCTAGGCCCTTCACCAGTTTCGTTGCCCTCCTCTGCACTCGCTCCAGCACCTCGATATCTCTCTTGTATTGCGGTGCCCAAAACTGGACACAATACTCGAGGTGTGGCCTCACCAGTGCTGAGTACAGGGGCACAATCACCTCCCTACTTCTGCTGGCCACGCTATTTCTAATACAAGCCAGGATGCCGTTGGCTTTCTTGGCCACCTGGGCACACTGCCGGCTCATATTCAGCCGCTTGTCAATTAGAACCCCCAGGTCTCTTTCTGCCAGGCAGCTTTCCAGCCACACCTCCCCAAGCCTGTAGCGCTGCATGGGGTTATTGTGGCCCAAGTGCAGAACCTGGCACTTGCCCTTGTTGAAACTCATACCATTGATGTTGGCCCAGTGATCCAATCTATCTAAGTCTCTCTGTAGAGCTTCCCTGTCCTCCTGGGAATCAACACTCCTGCTTAACTTGGTGTCATCTGCAAACCTGCTGATGATACACCCTATGTCCTTATCAAGATCATCAATAAAGACGTTGAACAGAAATGGTCCCAACACTGAGCCCTGAGGCACACCACTTGTGACCGGCCGCCAGCTGGATTTAAATCCATTGAGCACCACTCTTCGGGCCCTTCCAGTCAGCCAGTGCTTGATCCAGCGGATCGTATGCTCATTCAGGCCGTGCGAAGCCAGTTTTTCCACAAGAATTGTATGGGGGACAGTATCGAATGCTTTTTGAAAGTCCAGGTATACAATATCAACAGCCTTTCCCTCATTCAGTATTCTGGTAATCTTGTCATAGAAGGAGATCAGGTTCGTCTGGCACGACCTGCCTTCCATAAACACATGCTGACTAGGCCTGATCCCCTGGTTGCCCATTATGTGGGTTTTGATGGCACTCAAGATGACCTGCTCCATGACCCACAGACTCAGCAGAAGAACAAACCACAGTGAAACACAGTATGTTCGTTATTTGTGTGGCACCTTTAGTCATAGCTCAAGGCTATGAAATAAAGCACAGGACACAAAACTGAGGCACAAAAACTGACCATTATCCCCACTGTCCCACTATCACCAATTTTGTCAGAGTTGTTGTCTAAAGTCAGAAGAGTTAGTCATTCAACCTCTGTGCATCAGATTCCTTGTCAAATACTTCTTCAAAATACTGCAGTTCCATGTATGAAAAGTATTGAAAGCCTTGGCTCTACAAACTACTCAGTTCCCTAAACCAATCTCTTGCAAGAACTGCCTAAGGAGTTTACAGTCATCTCAGTCTCAGGAGATTAATGCATTCATCTGTTTTTATTGTTTTGGAAGTCATTCTTAGAATGCGGTCACCACGGACACATTGCAGGCCTCCTCCTGCTCATATGTTCCAACTTACAGCCCGCATTAACTATGAGCAGTGTCTGACCTACAGAGAAAAAAATAAAACACAACCCTTACTTTGTTTCCTCTGAAGATCTTCCCATATCTGGCAATGACAATCTTTCCTGTACAGTTAATTCCCATTTCACGCTCCAGCTTAAAAAAATCTTCAGTGCGGCCATAATTTACATATACCAGATCTGCCTGCACAGAAAAAAAAAGCAGTTTCATAGCAACTGGTCATTCAACAAACAAAATATCTATTTTTGGCAATACACAGTTTTATTCAGTATGTATGATATAGTTTGGGTTTTTTTTTCATTTCTACAAATGAGAACCAGTGCCTATAAAAACAACAGCAAAAGATTTCCATAATATTCTATATGATGCCTTGGCTCAAACTGCTTAGCTTTCTATATTATCCTTTACTTAACAGCAACCTTATAAACTGAGGTTGGAAATGAAACCAACGTACTTTGCTAAACTGACAGACTTCTGTGGCGATGAAAAACTGGTGGTATTTCTTGCATATACACTCACTATTATATAATTTCATTCATCTGTGCAGTGCAAACTGGTCCCTGACTTGTTCCTCCATGATGAATTATCACATTAAGTGAGGGCCTTTTGTAGCCTTTGAAGACATTCACTTAATCCAAAATGTCTTCCAAATTGATTTGTATATTGCTATTTGCACCTATGACTTAAGCAAGTCCTCTCCGTATAACTGAGTAATGTGGGGTAACCTGAGATGTATCCAGCATTTTCCATAAAGATAAAAGCTTTTCACTTGTTACGTGATTCAGATTTCTAGCAATTTGAGAAAGCTTTTCTAATAGGAGACTTCTAAGCTTCACACAATATGTGGCCTAGCTATCCTTATGTGTTCTTTTATACTAATGGCTAATTAAAACTACTACAAGAAATCCTTTGAGAAGTTGGAGCAATCTGCTCCAGCAAGTGTTTCGCAATATATGACTTCGGCTAATAATACTCTTACATATTTTTTTTTTCTTACCTCTGGCACTCCTTGTGCTGAAAAAGCATTATATGGTGGCAGTATACCAGTAACATTTTCATACCCTTGTGGAGCTGGTTCAAACAATGATGTATTGAAAATCTATCAATAAAGAACAGAAGTCTTTGGTCAAACACTCTACCTCCAGGCACAAGGTTGTACACTAAGCTTGGTTATTGCAAATCATATGCTAATTTCCATAAATTGTTAGCAAAAAAATACAATTCTAACTAGCACACTTAAGTTCAAATAAAAAAACAGCTAGGGATACATAGCTGAATTTTATAACAGAATGCAGGTATGAATACAGAGGTAGGTGCTCGTCAGTCACTGCCTGAACCTAAGCAGAGAAGTAGCTGAAGGTTGCCAAGAGGTGGTGACAATAAAAAGACACCCAGTTCATCCATGCCATCACAGGTATTTTTCGTGATTACTCTCACTTTCATTACTGCTGCTCTCTTCACCTGTTTGCTAGTTACGTTCCAGTTAAACATGCTGCCTTGCATCACTCTCTATCTATTGTACCACTCATGTTGCCTCAAGGTTCGCATCCACTCTTTCTCACCTTGTGAGTTTATAGCTGAAAGACTGTGTTAGGAAGTTTTTGGAAGAATTTCTCCATTCTTTCACCTCTAAGCTTATATCATCCCTGAGAACATATGCCTTAGTTTCTACCAGGGCCCTCCACCCCTACCTATGAGCTATGATGCTGCTCTAGCAGACCCATCTCTTCTCCTTGCTCAGGCTCTGGGTCAGATTTTACATCTACTTTATTCCCCTGGGCGTACACAATGAAGGAGGTGACTACAGACTGACTGCTCATTATTACTTCCAATGCTAACTTAGCAGACACCCATAGGAAGCCAGTAGGATCAGGATGAGAGCCAATGAAACAAGGCAGTACTGCACACAATGGATAGTATCTGCGCGGCATTCCTTACCTCTCAGCATCTTATGGAAGCAAAAATTGTACAGACGTCCAAGCAGAGTTTGGATAGGTACTTGGAAGAGAGATCTAATGAAGGTTACTAACTGGATAAATACTTGGAAAAGAGGTCTAACGAAGATTCTTTAAGAGACTAATTGCACTATGTTTAGAGAACACCTGAGCTGAAAACAGCTAGACACTTCAAGAATTACAGAATCACAGAATCACAGAATGGTCACGGTTGGAAGGGACCTCTGGAGATCATCTAGTCCAACCCCCCCGCCAGAGCAGGGTCACCTACAACAGGTTGCACAGGACAGCGTCCAGGCGGGTTTTGAATGTCTCCAGAGTGGGAGACTCCACAACCTCTCTGGGCAGCCTGTGCCAGTGCTCCACCACCCTCAAAGGAAAGAAGTTCCTCCTCATGTTAAGATGGAACTTCCTATGTTCAAGCTTGTCTCCATTACCCCTCGTCCTATCAATGGGCACCACTGAAAAAAGACTGCTCCCATCCCCCTGGCATCCTCCCTTCAGGTATTTGAAAGCATTAATAAGATCCCCCCTCAATCTTCTCTTCTCCAGACTAAAGAGACCCAAATCCCTCAGCCTCTCCTCATATGAAAGATGTTCCAATCCCCTAATCATCTTTGTAGCCCTTTGCTGGACCCTCTCCAGCAGATCCCTGTCTTTCTTGGACTGGGGAGCCCAGAACTGGACGCAGTGTTCCGGATGCGGCCTCACCCGGGCAGAGTAGAGGGGGAGGATGACCTCCCTCGACCTGCTGGCCACACTCCTTTTGATGCACAATTACATGCCTTAAATACATTTATTTGTTCATAAACTTCCCTGTGCATCCACTTAGGGGTCTTTATGGAAACAGGATATTGGCCTAGATGTATCCTTAAACTGAACCAGTATGGCCATTCTTACACCTTATGATCTACTGGTGTTAATTGCAGCCTCTCCACACATACGTTCTCTGCTGTAGGAGGCACTGAGATTTCAGCCACTCCGCTGTTCTGCTGCACAGTCTGGAAAATAATTTCTGAATATGAGTTCCCTTTCCACTGCATTTTTTCTCATATTATAAAGCACATGCTGGGACGAGTGGGTGGGAAAGCAGAGAAAGACACCATTTCTTTAAAGAGGTCTTACATAAATACAGTTTAATCATTAAAAAGATCACCTCATTCCCTTGATCATCAATTACTGAGATGTAATTTGGCTGCTTTTCATCTGGGTATGAAAGAAGCACATCATAATGAACAAGTTCTGCTGAATCCAGTCCAAATTCCTTCCACTGGCCTTGAATTTGTTTGGCAAGAAGAAGATTCTGTTCAGTTCCTGCGAGGTGAGGCAACTTGGTAAACGAGCTAAAATAAAACAGAAAATCGCTAGTACGCAGCAAATGCAGAGAATTACAATAGGGAACTCAGATCAGTGTGTATAAAGCTTATCTTCAAGCCACATGCATGGAACGTAAGGTCTTGTAGCTAAAGTCTGAGCTGTATAACATGATTGTTTATCAGAGTCTGCATCAGCATAAGCACAAAATGTAGTCAGAGCAGAGGATCTTTCCTGAGGCCTTAAGATAAGTCAGCTGAACCTTTCTCTTTGCATAACAGAAATAGCCACATCTATACACAAGTAATGAAAATCAGTGCCAAAGACATTCAGAGACAGGATATGAACAGTATGCAAGGAGCAGAAATAGATACAGAAAAGCTACACATTCAGAAAGGAGCCCTCCAAATAATTCTGGTATCTGATGATGGGTTTATACATTGTTGGCATAACATGTACTAATAAGTTTAACTTGAAAATCATTATGTCAAATTATCTGCACAGATTTGTTCTTTTTTTCCTAATCAAAAGCCTGAATAATAAAAGCTTCTAAACAACATTTACATCCAAATCAGATATAACACAAAATGGTGATAAATAGTCAGAAACAATATTCAGCCCCTCTGGGCTACCCTACAGAAATCTGCCTACGATTTGTTTGGCCCACTGAACAAATGAGTTACGGTGAATGCTGATCAGTCAGCCACATACTAAGCACCAGCTTCCAATTCCTGACAGGTTACTTGTTAATGGCTGCCCCACGGATGTCAAATACCATTAATTACCATTAATTAGTGGTGCCAAGTACCATGATTAGTACCACTTCAACTTCTCAGTTCAGACTATTTTCAACCCATGTAACAACTGGCTCTTCAGTATGTCCTTCTTCAGCTTCCAAATGAGAATGCTGTGGCAGACGATGGCCAAAGCCTTGTTAAAGGCAAGGATGCTTCAGCCACTGTAACATTTCCACGCATACACACAACCAGTCATTTCCTTACAGAAGACAATCACCCTGAGCAGAGTGACAAAATAAACACATATTTTAAAAAATGCTGACTGTTCCTACCTATCTTTGTGTCCTTTGTGTGTTTGGAAACAGATTCCTGAAGGATGTTCGGTCAACTTTCCAGGGCCACAGTTCCCCCAGATTGTCCTTCTTGCCTTACTTAAAGTGGGGGACATCAGCCTTTTTCAGCCACCAGTGACCTCCTTCAAACACCAGAACTTGTCATAGACAGCAGCCTTGCACTCATAACTTCCAGGTCTTTCACATGAATCCCACCTGGCCCCCTGGATTTGAATGCAATAACGTTCTCCATGTAGACTGCAGCCTTCTGCCCTCTGCTGTTGCCTTTCCTTCTCTTTAAATTGTGCAGGTACGCACCGAAGTTCAGAAGCAACCTTTGCCAAAGCTTGTTGCCTGTCTTCTTCTTGCACTTTAATTCTTTAGAATATTTTACGTACCTTTTAATTCCATAAGTACTTTAATTTAAATACTACTTATACCATCAGGAAAAGTAGACTGAATAAAACGATGCCTTTTTTCAGTTTTTCACTTCCAGTCTCATCCTTTCCAGAGCTATGATTCAATGCGAAGGTCAAGGTGTCTGCATTTTCTGAGACTCAAAGTTTGTTTTCCCCACTTGATAAAGACAGATTCAGTAGTCTGAATAACTAAGAATAGGGATCAAAAATTTTCAAGTTCACATTTTTTTATGCTTTTAACAAACCTTTTGGATTGTGTATTAGTATAATTTTTCTGCAGTTCCTGCTTTTTATTTGAATTTAGGGGGAAAAAAAAAACAGCATGAAGAATTTGGCCCATCATCAAAGCGAGCAGACAAACCAGACACCATTAATACCCTAAGGCCAAGAAACTTTAGCATAATTGCAGTGCTGTTTCATGCTGTTATCAACCTCTGTGTTGCCTGGACTCTCATTCAAACATAAGCTTCAGAAAGTCTCCAATCTACTGAAAGCAACAAATACAAAATAAGATAAGGTCTATAGACTTAAAAAGCTAATTGATGTTAGAAATGAAACCTTTTCATTTAAGAATAAAGGTACAGAAACCAAATTTGTCAGCAATTCTTTGATGTTTATGATGCAGTTGCTGACTTACATGCTGAATATCAACATGTAACTAACCAAAGGTTGTATTTGTTTACTTTTTGTATGAATACATTTGTTCCTCTATAGAAGATATAAATATGCACAAGAATGATTTTTTTTCATTTCCAGCGAAATACACAGCAAAACAAGAGGTTATTTCTACATCCCTACCATTTTAGATGTTTTGAAAGAACTGCATAGCTGCACTAGGATGCAAAAAAATATATTTAATATCAACTGCATCATTCAAGACAACCAAACATACGCACACATTGTGCTTGGACAGGGACCTTCACCTTCTGAATCAGAAGACAGGGTATAATGGGATTTCAAGCATCCAATTAACAGGACGTTATCCAACCTGGCCACACTAAAGGAATTACCAGTTGTAACCATACACGCAACTCAGTGCCATGCAAACTTTGTAGCATTTTGAATAGATTAATTTTCTGCTTAGACTAATTGGGCTATTAGTCACTCAAACTGAAAGTCTAAGTGGACACTGGACAGATTATCAATCAAATGTAATTAATAGCAATCAGTGTATCCCAAATACAGTAAAATTATCAGCCTGAGACAAAGCAAAGTTATCTGATGTTAGTTTCAGACACTTGTGAGGAAAAAACAGACACTTATACTGCATTAAACCAAGACTATGGAAAATCATAATAGAAAAGCATGATAAGCACTGGCAGCAATGCACCTTTGAGGGAAGTACATTTAACAGTACAACCACTCCAAAAAGGTAACTTCAAAAATAGGGAGGAGGGGACAGAAGGGTTGTGAGTCTCTCCCTTCTCCTCCCCTCAGACATTCTGTACAAACCAAAACACTTCCAAAGCATCTAAACAGCTCTGCTTTCCGAGGCCGTTCCTTGGAGCTGATGTTATCACTTTCCGGCTTCTGTGAGTGATAAAATTATTCAAAAGCCAAGATGCGCAGGGCTTACCGAAGGAAACGCTTGATGTTTTCTGCTTTCATTTCAGCCACAAGTTTGTGTCTTACATTTTGATAGACATCTGAAGAGTTGGGTGTTTTCTCGGTCGGTTTTGTAAACCATCCTGAAACACATTTGAAAAGCTTCCTGCTTAGCAAGAACCCCAGCCCTCACATATTTGAGCCCGCGTGCAACCTAAAGTACTGAACAGTCTCACTAAAACCATGAGGATGAACAGGGATTAGAGCACCCCCTGTCAGTGTCTGCTGGCTCAAACATAGAAGTGAAACAGAAAACCTAAATATACTTCATTGACTGAATCGCCAAAAAAGGGACATATTTAGAAGAGCACACCTTAAATATCTGGTAAATACAGTCCCCTTTTTAAGGCAGATTCATCTCTCATTAATTTTAAACTATAGTTTAAATTCTCAATTAACTGTTTGCAGTGGGAGGATTGAACTACTGATAGTCATGATGAAATTCCTGTATTTAATTTATACATATATTTAAAAATATGTGCATATTTAAAGTGAAGGTCTAAGACTCAACAGCACCTTGCCAGCATTATAATCGTTACAGATTTGGGGAAAGGTGGAATTAGTCTCTTTAATAATTAAAGGAATAAAGTTAACTATGACCCTAAGTCAGTTTTAAAAAGTTAAAGATTTTTCAGTTGCTATAAATCTAAAAGGAGAGAGTATACCAACTATGTGATCTTGTCTTTAAAAAAAAAATCCTTTTACTATTCTAGCTAGGAAAATCCCAAACTGAAAACTGTAATAATAAAGCCACATATATGTGCTGCCACATGCACAATACATACGATCTGTCAGACTTAAATGCAATTGTAGTAACACTCTGAATATACCAGTTATACTGGATCAGACCAAAGGTCCATCTTTCCCAGTATTCTGTTTTGGAGCTTGGCCAAAAGATGAGGTTCAGGGAAATGTATGAGAATGGCACAAGCATCGGAAATTTGCAGCTCAGGGATCTCCTAAATCAAATTGATGTTTTTTATATTTAATAGCCCTCACAGATTTTTCTTTCATGCTTTAGTCTTAGGTGTGTGCTACAATACAAGTTTAAAAAGAACAGATGCAGACATGCAATTTTAAACTTAAAATCAAATGCTGCAAATGACTGCAGAAAGGAATCTCATGTTCTACTGAAGTTCATTGTACATGATGGAAAATTCAGCAATTCCACTCTTGGCTGTCTGTCAAAACTCCTCCTCCTCTACATTCTGCCCTTTAATTTCTAAAATAGCAACTGAATGGGAGCATTTAAGCACATCTTCAGTAAAAATCAGGAAATACAAACAACAAAAAAATAGTCCTGGAGGTTTTGCAATCACAGAAGTCTCAAACTCTTCTATTAATCTCTCCTCTTTGAACGCCCGATTACCCATTACGGGAAGCTGTCAGTTCACCAGGGCTCATCTTGGGCTGAAGCATACAGCCGTTATTCCAAACCCCCTAAAGATCAAAACTGCCAGAGAGAACAACCCTTTAGAAAAACAGAGAATATCTTATAACGACCCTGAAAAACAGTAAAAGCTCCCTGATGGGGAGTTAATGGCAACAGGAGTCGCACAGAAGTTATCTGTCGAGGGCAAAGGCTGTGGGCTGAGCCCTGGTGTCTCTGTACTCACCTGCAAGAAAGCCCAGCAAGAAGCAGCCCAGCAGCCCAGGGCAGCCCAGCCATGTGCAGAGGGTGGCCTTGCTCCTGGCCATAGGGGAACCAGTGGCCGGCAGCTCTGCGGGCTGCAAGGAGGGCAGCCAAGCAGCTATCTTCCTCCTCCTCCTCCTCCCTCTCCTCCTCCTCCTCTTCCTCCCGCCCTCAGACCCAGGGCTGCCCCAACTTCTGCGATTCTCAGCTCTCCTCCTGCCTAACCAGCCTCAGTCCCTGGATGGTGATGATATGATTTTCTGAGTGCAATAAAACACTTCCATTCCTTAGTCTCCCCCCACAAGTCAGCTTGTGTCTATCTCTGCAACAAATATGCATCTAGACTGTGCAATGCACAAGGGCTAATTTCTATTAATTATCAGGACTTTCTGGTTTTGAAAGTTCTTGGTTTTGGCTTAATCACAATCAGTATTTGTTCCAGTGGAAGTGGCCAAGAGATGCAACGGAGGAAGAGAAAACTTGTTTTCTCTTTAGCAAGGAAGCACTGAATTGCTCCCCTTTATAATCCACGGTTACATT
Organism: Ibidorhyncha struthersii; assembly: GCA_013398815.1. Lineage (NCBI taxonomy): Eukaryota > Metazoa > Chordata > Aves > Charadriiformes > Charadriidae > Ibidorhyncha > Ibidorhyncha struthersii. Next base: position 371,844 of record VZSZ01000938.1, on the reverse strand, counting down.
AATTCTTGGCAAGTGATGAATACTTAGAGCAGCTCAGAACACAATTTAGATTAGCCAATGGAGACACTTCAGACCTCATTCAATTTGCAACTGGGAAAAGCTGCAAAATTATTTCCTATATTCTCTAGCTTTTTACATTTTGGATTACAAGGTTCTTAGGATCACGTTTTCCTAGTCAATTCAGCTAAATCCACCAGTATCTCATGGGAAAGGATACAACTTCAGACCACGGAATAGTCAAGATGATACTTTCATAGAATCATAGAATCACCATATTTTGTACAAACTTACCCTGACCCCACACATCACTCCCTGCTGGTGAGTTCCTGCACAGCTACATGGAAGCCAAGCCAGATCTTTCTGGAACTGAGGACCTGCCCATCTGAGACCAGTCATCCAGGTGAAGGAAGGAAGCTTTTCTGGGAGCCTGGACATGCTCTGAGTTCTTACTGCTCACTCCCAAAAAAGTCCAAAGTAGATACATCTTGTCAAAGAAATGGCAGTGCTCCAAGTATCAAAGCTTCCTTAAACAGAGTAGGTTGAGCTGAAAATATTCGAACAGCTGAAAAGACTGGTTAATGTCCTAATTACTTCACTAAAGCTTTTCAGGGATTATAGAAGAATTACACCACTTGGGTATTCTGCACCAGTAACAGCCACTGTCTTAAGCATACATCTGGACTTCTTTGTTCAAATCATAACCACGTCCAGTTTTGTGATTTTTTTTTCTGTCATTTCCCAACTGCTCATAAGCCATCACGAGTTCTGAACAGCAAGGACTTTTCACACCAACATCTCACTTGACACATACAGACCAGATGGAATTCCACCTACAGAACTTATAAAGAATGAGCATATTGATGTATTATTAGCATTTATATAGCACCACAAGTGTAGGACTGGCACATAATAGACAGTAAAGTGACAAGGTCTTTTGGAGATTACTATCTAAATTAGACCTCACATGATAACATCAGTGGAGGAAGAAGGTAAGAATAGCAACAGTGAGAAAGTATGAAATGTATTTATTTCTATGCCTACATCTTTTTAAAGTGATAAGGGCACCAGCTATGATGAGGTTGAACAATAGCAGCAACCAAGCGGCTTCTACCACTTAAAATACAGTACTAGTACTATTAGTTATTACTTGTGGCATGTTCTTATATTCCATGGATTGGCCACCGGTGAAATACATTACATTCCATTTAAATGAAAGTATAACATACAGTACAAATCTATGACTTGAATCACACGCCCTCCACAACAGGACAGGGGCAGGAAATAAGATGAAAAAGCTCATGGGTTGAGATAAAGACAGGGACATCACTTGCCAACTACCACCATGCTTTACATCAGGCGTAGAAAAGTAATGAACTTCACATACGTATTGCTTGAACAGATTATAAACAACTGTGCAATCAACTGTTTTAAAGCAAGTTGGTCACTTTCTCACAAATTGTTGTAGTCCTACTCCAGCATTGAATAAAGCCACATTCTGAAAACTCCTGTTTGCATAAATTGGAAAATTTGGGTTCTTTCTAGCCTTAAATTCTTGAAGCATTTATTCTTCTCTCCCAGAAGAATAAGGGATTACTTAATGCTTCTTCCATGGACCTGTTGGAGTGTGTCCAGAGGAGGGCCATGAAGATCAGAGGGCTGGAGCACCTCTCCTATGAGGACAGGCTGAGAGAGTTGGGGTTGTTCAGCCTGGAGAAGAGAAGGCTCCGGGGAGACCTTATTGTGGCCTTTCAGTACTTCAAGGGGGCCTACAGGAAAGATGGGGACAGACTTTTTAGCAGGGCCTGTTGTGATAGCACAACGGGTAATGGCTTTAAAGTAAAAGAGGGTAGATTTAGACTAGACATAAGGAAACAAGTTTTTACAATGAAGGTGGTTAAACAGTGGAACAGGTTGCCCAGAGAGGTGCCTCACCCCTGGAAAGATTCAAGGTCAGGTTGGACGGAGCTCTGAGCAACCTGATCTAGTTGAAGACATCCCTGCTCATTGGAGGGGAGTTGGACTGGATGATCTTTGGAGATCCCTTCCAACCCAAACTATTCTGTTCTGCTCTGTTCTATTCTATTCATCAGCCTGGTATGCTGTGGAGGCCAGTGTAAGGAGTGAAATTACTACACAACAATTTTTATTGTCCCTCTTGGATCATGTCTGTTTTATATATGATATTTGAAATTGCTTGCTGATACATTGCATAAGTATCCCTGAGCTATCTCATCTGTACACTTCCTAAAAAGATGAGAAAAACGGCATACAAAGGCTAAATAAATACCATTCACCCAGGCAAAACAGAAGTTTTGGCTTGACGACAGAGTTTATAGATGCAGCTAGCTTCCCTTTTGGAAGGGGAACAGGGTGCAGCAATCCAGAGGCTTCTTAAAGAATGTGGGGATAGAGCAGCTAGAACTATGTTTTCCAAAAGAAGGGAGGGGGAATAAATCCACCTCCCCCATACCAGCTTCCATCTTTCTCAGTGCCTGGGCTGGAAGTGGGGGTTCTCTTTAGCATTGTTTTGCTGCTCCTTTCTTGTACCACTCTTTTTGTTTCTGTACCTCCTTTACGTTCTTCCCTTTGCTGGTACTACCTGTTCCAAGATATGCAGCGTAAGGAATGCAGTATCTATCCTGCATATTCAGTGTTTCCTGAGTCTTAGGACATGGCCTAAATAACCCACTCTATACATTACGAAATCAGAAAGCCAAAGCTGTAGTATCATGTCTTACAAATGCTCCTCAGGATAACTGGAGCCAGAGAAAAATGAGCCCACCCTGGTGAGATCTGAAGTACCTCATGCCTGGAATGCAAAGACATGTCTGTGAGAAGGTGGAAGAAGCTGCTCCAGACCAAACCTCATCTCACTCTTAGCTGTTACTAAGCATCTCACTTAGCAGCCAAGGAGAGAGCTCAGAGCTGTTAAGATGATTAGTATCCCATTAGACTCTTTGAGTCACTTCCTGACTAAACCAAAACCACACCTATCAGCCACCCTATTCTTTTACAGGGGGCTTTTTCTGCTAGAACTAAGGTATTATCAGTGCAAGATACTGCTCAGACCACTTCTCGGATAACAGTTGGGTATTTTATTCAATGCTGAAAATACCAACCTTAGCCTAAGTTTAATCAAAGGTAAGACTTGAGGCTGATGGGGGATAAAACCAGTCCTAAGTAAGTCACCAAAATTACACAAGACAAGCAATGTGAAAAAATTACTAGGAAAAGAGACTTCTTTTCTCATACCAGGTGACAAAACTGAAAATAGGCCCAAAACAAACTCCTGAACGCACCGTACTTCAAATTAATATTACTTCTAAAACTAGCAAGAAGTATTTACTGCATAGGCCTTATATTGACCTCGTGATAATTGCACATGTTGAGAGTGAAAATGAGAGTGAGGTTCAGCTGAAGCTAAGAGAACTTGCAGATATATATTCTACTGCAGACATATATTCTACTTACTTAAAAAAATTAAAAAATATCCCTAGTAAACTCAAAAAGCTCTAAAACCAGCAAAGATACACATGCCAAATGCAAAATTAGCATGCATTTGTTGAATGCATAATTATGTTATGCAGCCAATTAGCAAAACCAGCAACAGAGCATAAAAATACAGAATACAGAATAAATGCCAGGGCTTGTAAACTGTTGGTTGTAGCTGTTCAGCTACTGCGCCCCAAAGGTTATTATCTGCAGCAAGAAAGATATGCTGCTGTTGTGCTGTTTGACCTATTGTTTGACTAAAGGTTGAACTTGTGTCTTGAGAGATCAAAGGGCCCTGGTTTGTGGGAAAGGCAGCTCTGGCAGGAAAAATGTCAACAGGGGAATGCTCAACTGCAATTTCAAATCAGTAGATTCCTTCTGATTCTGCCAGTTGCACAGTCCCCCAGAACCCTCTCACAGTCTCTGCAGTCTATCTGACTCCCAGACTTAAAGGGTAGTAGATTTTCATGCTTTGAGTCGGAGTCTCTGTTATCTTGAACTTCAGGAGTCCATTATCAGATTCCAGCTAAAATAAAGTTTACATTGCTGGCAGCTGACAAGTTCAGCTTGCAAACTTTGACCCTTTCTTCTACAAGAGGAATGTACCCAGTGAGGCAGAGAGAGTAAAAGACTGTGCATTGAACATAAACCAAATAATATCTTCCAGCATGCACCAGTTTCTCAAGAAGATGGAGTCAGCCTCTTCAGTGGTGCATGACAGGAGGATGAGAAACAACAGTCGTAAACTGAAACAACAAGAGTTTCTGTCTGAATATAAAGAAAAGCTTTTCCATTACGAGGGCAGCAAAGCACTGGAGTATGTTGCACAGACGTTATGCAGTCTCTGTCCTTGGAGGTTTTCAAGACTCGACTTGATAAAACTCCATGCAACCTGGTCTGACCTTGGAGCTCACCCTGCTTTGAGCGGGAGTTTGGACTAGAAACCTCCTGAGTTCTCTTCCAACCCTATGATCCTATGATTGTGTGATATTCTTCCGCTCATTACAATCCTCTGCCCCAGGGAGCTGCTGTTCATCAAGTGAAAGTCTACAATTTACTCTGAGTCCAGCTGTAAGAGTTGGCTGCTCTGCTCCGCCACGGTACTGTCTGTAGTTCAGCAGCTCATTTCAGACCGCTCATAGAAGCAGAGATGAGCACAGGTCCCATCTTAAAGATGGTGACTACTAGTGATTGCTCTGTCTCAGCTAAACCAACACTTGAAGTAAGATCTGTGTCAAGAGCATCTGAATTTAGAAATTATGCTACCAGATCAACAGACTTTCCAGCCAAAGTAACATTGACATTGCTGGTTTCATGATAGCAAGGATTCATTTTAATGCAACTATAGTTTCTACCTTTTCCACACATGGGTATGCTTTCATTTCATTTGATTTAGACCCTTAGTGCATAGGATGGTCATTGTCTGGAGTTCTTTGGAAAATTTTGACAGCATCCAATTTGTGATCATATGATAGGAAAAACTCTCTTCAAAAAATACTGTTCCTTTTTCATTTCACCTCCAAATTCTTTAATGTAATTGCTCAAATTGGGAAGAATGCTCTCAACAATGCCACCATGCCAGTTAGGTTCTGCTTACTAAATACTTCTAAAGCTCATCTTGTAATCAAGTCATCTGCTGCTGTACATAAATCAATGACTCAGTGAGTTTGTCTGCAGTAACGGTAAAAGCCAAATGAGTGTTTGTAAGGAGCTGTCTGGAATTAGGATCTCAGTTCTTCCAGGTATTAATTGCAGCACATTTAGAAAATAAAAGAACCTAAAGTCGATTATAGTAAACAACTTTGCTAAAGGCCATCTCTAGCTGAAAACACCTGTAGTTACATGAATAACTAGCTTATGCTAGATGATTAATAAACTGTAAATTCAACATACTTAGTTGATTGGGGATTTTGCTCCTGTTAACAACTGAATTATTATTTATTTTTTTTACTTAATTCAACAGTCTTTATTGGCCACTTCCAATGGAATAATATCAAGCTTCAGACCCAAACCAGCTAATCTGGTCAACAGCACTTCGCAGCATTAACAGTGAATTTCAACTCACTGTAGAAGTCTAGAAAAAAAAAGACTTTTTTATGTTTCAAGTTCTACTTCGCTGAAGGAGAATTAGCTCACAGACCTTATCTTGACTTCTTGTATAGGAAAGGATTTCAAACTCAGGGCTTGAGTCAGTTAATAGCTATGCCCCTGAGATACCCTGGCAGATCTAGGAAAAACCACAGATGTTTAAAAAGTAGTTATTCCTGTATCTGGCTTCTCATTGTCTGCGTTACCTTAGCAGACTGCTTCATAGCATACACCTCCTTGCTCGTGTGGCTGGTTCAGACAGTTTTTTTGAGCTTTAAGAATCAATGTACTGGAAATGTTTCTCGGTGCGGCTACAAAGTTTGCAAGAACATATTAACAGACAGCTCTTTTAATGCATATTACTTATTTATTTAACCACTGTTCTCCACTTGTCTGGTAGGAACTAGCTGTCTTCATCTGCTCGCACATATCTGTTGGCCTGATCTTGTTCATAAATGTGAAATGTGACCCTTGTTTCTTTGTATCATCCCAGTAAATGAGTCATGTGAAATGACATTTCTCAGTGCATACACAACTATTCTTTCAATTTTTGCTTGTTGTTTAGAACTCATAATCCACGAGACACATGTAGGAAATTGACAGTTGTGTATGCATCCGTGCATATATTTTGACTTATGGCTTGGGCAGCTGACTACAAATCGTGTAGCTTCAGAAATTAGCTACATAGGCTTTGGCCTTTGCTGCCCAGTAATGACACCAGCCACTTCTGCCTGGAATAGTCTCTGAGGAACTGAAGGCTGCAGTGGCTATATCTAAACTCCACAGAAGACTGACTATATGAAATTATTTTGGGAGAAGAATGTTCTTATCAGAAATTTCATAGAAGTTCTTGAAGACTAAAAAGCATCTGTATTTTAAATTGAAAAACTGGTCAAGAAATTCACAATGAGCCGTGATGTGTCTAAATGCTAGATGCTGCCATGTCTAACTTAGAGTTTGCAGAACGAGACACCTGTGCTTCCTTCCTCACGGAAACAAAGGAGTCTGAGGTACAATGAGGTACAAGTGCACACAGCTTACCATGAAATACCTATCACACTGCTTTTGCCACCTGCTGTCTGTCTTTCCCTCTCTCAGCAAGTCCCAGATAAAGATGCAAAGATGTCTTAAGCTCTTGAAGAAGCCATTGAACAGGCACAAGTTGCAGCCCAGTATATTGAGGAAAAACAGAATGGGTACTGGTTTGTCATAACAATTTTGTAAATTGTGGTTCGTATTGTGTAGTGGGGCCAGTAACATCCAGGATGACGCTGGATAAGCTAAGGATAAGAATCACAGTGACTGTCTCAAGAGAAGTGAGCACCAAGTGTTAGGCTTCTCAGAATGGAGATCAGAAAAGCTTTGTGCTGAAAAGTGAGTGAGGAAACACCCCCACCAACAGCATGGAGCATAATGTCTTTGACTTGAACCCCTTTGACAAATGACGGGGTCAGGGCTTGGGGAAAGAGCTGGACTGAGTCCATCTGAGGATCTTCTTCTCTCAAAAAAAATTAAGTAACCCTATTTGCTTTTAAAATTCAGCTGCTACAGGTTGTGGTTTGCACTCAACAAAGATGGGTCAAAAAGCAGACCCAAATCTGGGAGAAGGCACTGGACAGTTTGAATCCCACCTTATCAAAACATCACATAAACCACCATGTTACAACCAGCCTTATGGGTGCTTCCTCTCTCTGGACCACTTAGCCTTGAATTTTTTGTGCACAGGAGAGCAGAGTCAATAGGATAAAGAGAGAGCTTCTGTCCCTACAGCCTATTCCCTGCAGTGGTTAGGGGACAGCCCACAGATATTATTGTTTTTAAATGGATGTTGCTGTAGTTTAAAAGTGTAACTATCTCTGTGTCTTGTGAGATCCTGGGCCCTGACATTGTTTATTATCTGCCAGCTTTTGCAAAAAAGGGCCCTAAATAAACTTAAATGAAACAATGCTATGGTTAGGCCAGAGATTAAAGAATTATGTCTTCTGGGCTGAGAGAAAAAGTTGCTGAGGAAGCTTACAGGTCATTTAGGGAAAGATCTCAGTTTTGGAGTTTGGTGCTTCAGTTCTGGATACATCCTCCTTAGCAATACAAAAATACTCTTTTTGTATCCACCTGGTCAACAGAAGCTGTTTATCGCCTCTGCATGGTGGATCTGTGTCACCATTCCCTTGATTGCTGCAGCCAAAATCCTCAAGGTTAGCCTAACTGATGATCTACACTAACGTGACCAATTTTTTCAGAGGTGGATTCTCCATTGGCAAAATGAGCTGTGGAGCAGCCAGCGGCAATAAAATAGTTACAGACATCAATGCCTCCCATCAGCACAACCAGATTTGGGGGAAGACGTGTCTCCATGGTTTTACTACAATCACTTTCATAAAAATGTGAAAATAACTGAGCAACAACTGTGGGCGTAAGAGCACTTCCCACTATCTAGAAAATTGGATTATTTTATGAGAAAGATCAACAGCTAAGTAAAATAATGACTTAATTATAGTAACTTGCCTAAAGGGTTTTAATGTGAAGAGTAGAAATATTTATGAATAAATGAGGTCATATGGAAAAGAAAAAATCTACTGTGACACTGCAATCCATCAGACCATGGGATGGTCTTCTAAGACATGGTGGAGGCCTCAGCTGAAATGGCAGATCAAATTACACAAAATATTTGCTGTGCAAGGGGTCAGTAATCCTCTAGTGATGAAGGGATCTGATTGTTTTAGTCTTCTCTGTCTGATCTCAGCTGTCCCACCGTAGTCTTTTGAGCAGACTGTCATAAGAGTAAGCTGCACACCCAAATCAGAAATACAGTCTGTACTAAGATAGTAATAATTTTGTATCCTTTCAAACTAAGGACATGATGAATTTTGTTTGCTTCTCATTGTCTTCATATTAAAAATACCTTGATATGGACAAGGCACAGCAGGGGTAGATTTTGGGTAAAAGAATAAAAGTAGGTCTTCATCTTGAAAGACATGATTTGTGAGTTGATTATACATCTGACAAGATGTATTGCCTTGTTTTTACCCCAGTGACTAGAAGGCTTCTTGCTTAATTTTATTTGCAAACAGCTGCAAGACTCAGCATGTGAAGAGAAGAACGTCATGGATGAGTATTCTGGGCTGGCTGCCCAAAACTTGTTATGATCATTATACATCCCTCACACAGTATGTGACAGTTTTCCCATTTTCATATGTGATTCTTTGTGTAAAAGGAGAGCTGAAAGAGCTGTCTTGGAGTATAATTATGCAACTCCAAGGTAAATAATAAAAAGTCAACAACAAAATTAGAAACTGATAGAAACATGAAATGACTTCTGGTTTCCTAATGCACTATGAGTAGTGCTATAATAATCAAGCTAGCAAAATTCAAAGCTCTGAAAATAAATCCAGTGGTTAGAAATCCTTAAAATATGAAGCTGAGAGAAAACATGAAACTTTTTCACTCTCACTTCAGAAGTTACCTAAAGCCTGGTATCTCCGAATTTAACATTGCAAAATGCATTCCACTTGGGCATGTTATTTGCAAAGAAAAACATTTTTTTGATTTTGTGTTCTTTGTAATAATCTGCATAGTGTTTTTAAATGCTCCATTTTAAGGCTTCTGCAAACTGTCATACAAAGTCTTTGTTGACGATTATGTTGTTGATATTTATGCTACTTCTTTCAGTGTTTCTGCTGCTGCTTGTACAGTGAAGGCTGCAATGGAAATCTGCCTTTTAACTTCTTCCCAGGCTTCATGTTGATCAGCTTTGTTTTTAATGTCAAATATGGCATCATAGATCCCTGGGAATGATTCTCCTGCATACTTGTTATGGCTGCTTGGAGCAAAGATGACATGTCTGTGGGGAAGTTGAAGGAAAAAAATAAGAATATTCTGCATTAGGAAAACATATTATTTTCTGAATAAAACTAATCTGTTCCTATATCATCTGCTAAATTCTGGGAACTGAAGATGTAAATAAATAAGATTATTGCAGCAATATTACCTATAATCTATGAAGCAAGAAAATAACGTAAGTTAAATTATTCCATGTGAATTCCAGAACTTTATCGCTAAGAAGACTTGAGATAAAGTTGACTAAAAGATTTTCCTTTCCCTCATTTTAGATGAAACGGAAAAGTAAAAAAAAAGCCAGCTTCTTTTCTCACAGATATACACAATCTCCAACAGATACAGGCATGTTTTGAGGTAGGAAAGCTGATGCTTTAAAAAGAGACTGTTCTCAACAGATTTTTTATCAGAAGCTATGAGGGGTACAAGGACTGTAGATCTTAAGTTCTCTTTCTACAGTTACTTTTTAGTGGAACTTTTTAGTGGAGAGATTACTGTTCTGAATTATGCAGACTGATGGAAAGACCAAAAAGCTAGACTTGGCTTGACTATTCTGCCTCTAAACAAGATTTACTTCTTGAACTGGATGACAGAACTACAGAATTCACTTCACTGCTGTTGAAGTACTGCCCTCTACACTGTATTTGCTAGCATGACTATTCTGCTATAATCAAATTGTAGATTACACCCTATTTCAATTTCAAATCATAATAGCTTCCTAAAGATCCTTTAACACTGAAATTACTTGAACTGAATCCAGGGCCAAACTTTTAGATCTGTTTAGAAGCCCATGGAAATCAATTGAAATTGGTTTACTGACCTGAATAGGCTTCCAACAAGACTGTTCCTCATTCTGTAGTGTATCTCACTGAAGTTTTCCCTAATGTTATCTTCCCTTTTCAACTTTATTTGTCCTGTTTAATCTACTTTTACCATGTTGAATAAAATCATTACAATTCCATTTACAGACCTGTAAATCTTAAAGGAATTCTCATAGGGTACTTCAAGCAGAAAGTGAAAAATAAGCCTTTCTTACCTATAGAATGGCCTGCCAGGTAATCCAAGCGGATCAATGAAAGCCCTTTCTAGAAACATCAGCTGATCATTTAGTGACCTGACAGCAAGTAGGCTAAAAAGAAAACAGAGGAATATGTTAGCTATAAAGTGTTTAGCCCACTCTCATCCCGTGACCCAATGTACACAGCTCTGGATTTCTGAAGGACGGTAGATTCGAGATGTTGAACTTGAAGTGTAGCCCACAAGGCAGCCCAAGTCAGCTAACCTGCACAACAGAATTATGCTGATCTGTACTGTGAGACAGTCTGGTTTATAACCTGAAAGTCTCTTAAAGCTGTTTTTAAAGACCAAGGAATACAGTCAAAGAAGACAGAGACTTTCAGGCATTTTCTCTCATGTTGCATCTTATTCCTTTATCTCCTTTTCATTAAGATGCTTAGGTAGATCATTTTCTTCTTTTGTACTGCAGTTTTCTAAAGACCCTATTTTCCACAAAGCCAACCAGCTGCAAATTACTTCAATAAAATCGTTTATTTTTATGTAAAACCACAACATCTGAGAAACAGGTACCTTGTGATGTTAGAATCATCTTTTGAATCATCCAAGAATTGTATTTTTCTGACAGCAGACTGTAGATTCCCTAGAGCAGAGACCATCTGTGTCTGTGTGCTCTGAAGAGCCCTGAGCATAATACTGATGCTTAACAAATAAAAGAACTGTAAAGAAGATTATACTGAATGTATGTGGGTTTGGTAGTTTACATCCAAAGTAACTTACTGTAGCACTTCAAAAGCACTCACCAAGAAAAAATGGTAAAATTTGTATCACTGTAAGCCTGGAGTAACTCTACTACTGTCAATTATTTTTTTTCAAGTTTACATCAGTGTAAATGGAAACTCAAACTGGTTTGTTGAATTAAATCTTAGATTTAGGCCATCCATCAATGAAACCATTTTGAAAATGTCACATACATGTCATATGTAATAAATGTCATATTTTACAGAAGAAGTTTTTGTTAACTCATTTATCTTGAAAGTTGCTGCCATTAAAAAGATGGCTTTTATTCTCACTCAGTCTTCCATAAGGGTAAGCATATGGCTAAATTAGATTCTTCCCAAGAAATGTAACATACACATGTATATACAAAAGGAAGTTTAGTTTCTCATTCTGGGAATGGCCTACAGAGAATAAATTAAGAATTAAGTCAAGTGCAAATTAGGCCTTTTGGCATAGGCGGTGCACAGAATTTTGGGAAAGCTTGCCAGAAAGCTTGCCACAATTACAATTATGGTACAGATATTATTTTTTTTCATTAAGTGGTACAAGTATCTCGAAAACTAGAGTGCTGGCAAATGAAGACCACAAGTCAACATTTGTTCTTTAATCATAATCCAGTGACAAAATCCCAGGATGTGTCTCTACTTGGAGGGAGTGACACACCTGAGCTGGCTCTGCTTATGCTAACCAGCAGTCTAGTCACATCCATGTATCATCCTAGCACTGCTGCGCCACTAAAACCTGTCAAGAATTGACACTAATTGCCTTGGACACTTTTTGAAGCTAACATGGCTAGATTCCCAGGCTCTGCAGTGTCTCTGATGTCCACTACTTCGTCATTTCTATACTTTGTTTCCTAGAGTAACGAGATCCTTAAAGACAATAATCTATAAGGACGTCACTGACAGTCATTTGTCACCAAGGTTGCTCAGGGGACTAAATGCAAGTGAAGACTATGCCCTCTGAGCCCAGAAGACTACATGGAGTATTTGACTGAAAGAAAGAAAGAGTTAAACTTACTTATTGATATCTGTTTGTTGCAGTCTCTCATGAAAGCTAGCAGCAATTTCTGTAAAATTCTTCACAGCTGAAAAGAGAGCATCTGGAGGGAGCAGGAAGGAAACATTCAACTTCACTTCAAATGCTGAAGGAATCATTTAACAAAGCAAATTCTTCAAATTAAAGCTTTATCTTTCACTGTGATCATGATCTGTCAATTCTCACTGAACAAAAATCAGATGACCCCATATTCCTACATTAAAAACTATGTAATTCTGTGTGAAAACTTGCCTTGGAGACAATAGAAATCAGTATTTTTGTGAATATTGCTTATTGTTTGCTACTTGAAGAATGTATAGAAATATCAAAAACTAGAGCATGTATTGCCTAAACCAGACTGTTCAGGTAGGTCTGGGATTTTATAAATCCCCCAAACCTGTGTTTTATTCGTATGTTCCTCCACATGTGCAGAGTTTTGAGAAAGACTGAGAGTATGTGTGTATGTGCGTGCACACGTGCACTTATGCCCAATATTGGTCACTAGCAGCCAAGTCCTAAACTGAATAGTATAGAATGTTGCCAATAAAATAAAGGCTTCTGAGGCAGGAGGCATATTGTGAATCCCTATAACATGAAATATTTCACATGCCAGCACAAGATCCCTATTGCGGCATAAGGATGAATCATTCCTGCCTGACCAAGCCCCGAGGCAAACTTCTCATGATGATTGCACTTGCCGTCATGTGCCCATAAACTGAAACAAAAGAAGTTCTGACTGGATATAAGGAGGATATTTTTCACTCTGAGCACAATCAAGCACTGTGGTCCAGAGAGGTTCTGTAGGCTCTGTCCTTGGAGTTTTTCAAGACTAGAAGGCATAAAGCTCTGAGTAACCTGGTCTGACCTTAGAGCTGACCCTGCCTTGGGCAGGTTGACCTAGAGACATCCTGAGGTTCCCCCTAACCTGTATTATCCTATGATAAGTGTTGGAGAGAAAATTATCCAACACCATGAGATGCAAAGCAGTGTGATTTTTTTTCAGGGACCAAGACAAAAGATATCTTGTTGCCAACATTGGTGAACCATGCACAGGTCAAAGAACATGCAACTGTAAGCGTTAGCTCTACATGGCAATGGCATAGTCTCCACAGTAACAAAATATTCAAATTTCAAATTATTAGAGAGTGTGGCTCTTGTTTTATTTACTGTTCACAGAGCACAAGATGAATGGTCATGACTAAGACATACATTAAGATAAGGCACTGCTGGCATTAACAGAGAAGTGTGATGAAAGACTGTACGTACCAAAGGATACATTGTATGTTGCCAGTTCCTCTTCATGATTCCTTGACAAATTATAGATGATGTGAGCATAGTTGCTCACAGCTGATGCATAATCTCTACAGTCAAAAGGAAGCACAATGGAGTTGGCCAATTCAAACACCAGCCCTCCCCGTACCTGAGCTACTGTCAGATGATTCTTGAAAGTGGGATCATAAAAACTCTCCACAATTTCATAGGTTTCATAGACACTGTGGTAAACTGGGTAGCTGCTATATTTTTCTACATTCTGAAACAAACAAACCCAAACAAAACCATTATTCAGCTGTGGATACTTCATCTTTGGTTGAAAACCTTTGCTGTGATATTCAAGGTACTGTAAAGTTAAGTGTTCAGGTCAAACTAATCCTATGCAGTGACTACAGACAGTCAAATGAGAAGAACCGCTCAGCAGTGGCTCTCTTAGACATCAACCTATGACAAGAACGGTCATCTGGAGATGCCTCTCACTGCCGACCACATGCAGAGCCTAAAGAAGGTAGCCAAGAAGAGACATATAACTTTTAATTGGCTAAATAAAGGTGAGATTGCGCTTCGTTTTGGATCTCAACAGTCATTTCTGTGTGTGTCTTTGGATATGCCTTTTCAGCAGAAAAGACCACACTGAACAGATTGCTCCTTGACTATTTCTCAGTTAGTCTCATCTCACAGTATGCTCCAGAGTCAAACCTGTATTTTCCATAAAACATGAACCATTTTCAAAGCTTAATAAATTATTAGAAATCATTCAAAAGTCATCATAAGCCACTCATAAGCCTTCATCGACCATAGGTAATTCTGAGCACATCCATTTACTCTGAGCAGAGTTTCTTTTGTCTGACTGACACCAAGTTGACCATTCTTATTTATTAAATATTCATGTTCTAGTAGCACGTAAAGTTGTAGTAATGAACTGGGACTCTGCTCTGACACAGTAAACTGAACTACTCCAAACACCTGGCAGTCTAAATGGCTCAATTACGGGTGATATTATTCAGGCAGTTACAGGGAAGACAAAATTACAAAGACACAGACTTACCCAATTTTTACTGTAACGTGCTCTGCCTGAAGCAATGCCAAGACGTTGAAAAAAGACTTCAAAGTCATTGCCAGAACCCAGTTTATTTATTCTTTTAACAAGAAAGAGGAAAATGCCTTGAGTGACAATATTTAAACTATAATTTTAGTTTGCTTCCAAGTACTGTGGTAACTCTCTATTCGGCAGTCACAGTCACTACAGTCTTTCCCTAGTCCGCCCTTTCTATCAATACACCATGAATTGCCTGTGACCCCTACATTACATGCACCTCATCAATTGCATTCTCAGAGGAGCAGAGTCATCATTCTCAGGGGCAGAGAAATTAAACTCTCAAGAAGAGAATTTAACTCACTGTCTTTAACCATTGAGAAGACCCAATGACCTTCCTACTGAACTTCCACTATCCAAAGCTCTCAGCTCACAGAAAACACAACAGTACTAGCATGGCTCCATGGAATAGAATCAGTCTTTGAGGCTTTGTAGAGAAACCCTGGTAATTTTGAAGTGTTGTAAAAACCTGTCTGGTGTGCTTCCCGGCCACACAAACTCAGAGGCCCTCCAGGAGACTTGAAGCGAGTGTAAAGGACAGCTGCTGTGCTTAGCATCTTGTGTGCCTGATGCTGCATTGTGCATACAACTCTTATTTGTCTAAATCTCTATAAACTACACTTTACTTTCCATATATAAAGCTTCCTATTCATGCTATAAAGGCAAGTTCACAAAACTGTAGTACAATAGTGTATCAGCTTCAATCAATAAAACCCTGAAATTTATACCAGCTGAGAACCACACCATTTCTTTTAGGGGCTCAGTTTTTCAAGTGGATATTTCTTTAAAACCCACACTCTACAAGTTATAATAACTTTTGGTATATTGTTTAATTTTTTTTGTCACTGACCTGGGAACGTCTTTATATTCTCTTGATGGATTTTTTTTATACCAGCTCTCATAAAGAGATTTTCCTTCAAACCCCTCATCAGGACTTGGTATCTAGAAAAAGTTTGTTGTAAAAAAAGACAAAGGGTACAATTTTAAATGTTACCAAGCAACAAATCCACAACCTGTCATCACATAAAGCCTATGGCTTAGGGCAATTAGTATGTCCCAGTCTTAAGTCCCTCAACCTTTCTGCATTTCCATTTTAACATTTCAAATGCATAGCATTTTCCAGAGAAATAGTTTGTTTGCTAAAAATAGGTAATTTTAAATGGAAGAAAACACAGGGAAAGTAAAACACTTCAAGTCAATATTAACATTCTGATATGTATTTATGAGATTTTCAGCCATTTAATTTAAATATTCAGTGCAGAAAACCCTCATAAAACCAAAACTTTTTGTTTCACTTCGGCAGGAAATTTCAAAGAATTTTGTCTTGGGTTAATTTGAAACTGTTTCTACCTTGTTTTAGTTCACAAAAATAATTTGCATGGATGCAGCAGTAACCTTAGAAGGGCAGAGTGTATAGTGTTTGGTATTTATGTCATCATAGCCGCTACAGAGGTATACAAATCATAATCACTCGGAAGTTCATTCCTATCACTCTGACTACTTTCCAGATTACTGAGCAGGTTAAACACTGTGGGTATTTTTTCATCTTTCCTTTTGATTGGTGAGCTGCTGAGGTTTTATTGTCTTTCATCTATTAAAGATTATTAATATCTATTCTATTATTAATATCTATATCTACTATGTAAGCATTACTCCACAATAGGAATAAAAATAAAACTAATATATTGGATTTTTCGGTCTTGAAGCTAATTGTTCATAGAACGGTGCTAATAGCATTAACACTTTTTTCCACAGAGTAACCTTGGATGGGATCACACAGGACCTGCTTTCTGATCAGCATTCTCTTCAGACATCAGCTACCAACACACTGTAGTTACATGCATTCTTCAGCCTCTGTTGCTGCTTCCCAGCTCCAGGATGGGTTACGCAACCATGTTTACTGGTATTTAGGCCAACATTTTAACGATTGCTCTTGCTGCCGAAACTGAGACTCTGCTGACCTGATTTTCTGACTGTTCGGAATACCTGCACTTAGCACAAGTTACCATGGGAACTGCAGGTGATCAGCTCTTCTGTGGTTCAGGACAGAAATATCTTTATCTGGGCACCTAATTTTAACAGAGTTAAATATTATTTGTTGTCTTTCAATTGCCAGAAAATGATTATACTGAATTACTACATTTCCTTTACTTTTGTACCAGTCTAGTGCCAGCTTCCAAGAGATAACAAACTAACGACCCTGGAAAAAGACAGATGACTGAATATATACAGCAGATGAAGACAGATGTAGTAGATTCATAGAACATGCACAGTAGTTGAATGTGCGTTATATATATGTATATAAAACACACACAAAGAAGACTAATCAAATGTTCATGCTTTAATACAGATGAACAGAAAAAAACAAAACCCAGAAACAAAAAGCCCTTTAATGCCAGCCTCTAAGACCCACTCTCAAAGCAAGGAACATCTTACGTCTAAGATGGTGAGGCTATTTCCTGAGAAAGGTCCCCACCTTTTAATTTTGTGTGCCACACAAATACGTGTAAGGCCATCATGTTCAGAGTCAATGAATATCTAACAGGGTACACTGAAGCAGAGCATATTGATCGAACCTGTCACATCATGCTAAAAACAAGGTAGCAAGCCCAATTTCTTCCCTTGCCTAAAGGGAGTCAGAGTCTCTCACTACCATACGCACTGTAGTAGTTGGACTGGGCAGCCAGGTTTGTGCTTGTTTCTGCCATCTAGCTTACAGCATTTTTTTATTCTTTTGCTCTTAGAAGGAATACTTTCACAGGAGGAGTGGAAAAACCCATAGTGCTGAATAACTAATAATTTAAAGGTATGAACTTGAAATCCCTTTACCACTCCCGGGAAAAAGCTCCAGTTACTTAGCTATGACTTGCAAGGCGTACTGCAGTCAGAAAAGAAAGAAACATCTGACACCATATTTTATATACAGACCCATCCAGGAAGTGAGCACTGAACATGATGGCCAAAAATTTCAAGTGATGTTACCTCTTTAGTCAGACTGTACACCAGTCTGTACATCAGTGGTGTGCAATCCACTCGTAGTGTGTAGTTTCCTGAAAACAGAAAAAATTATTTGAAGAAGTAAGTTCTACTCAGCTGAAACCTCATGCCATTATTTATTAACAAGAAAGGGAGTAGAAAGCTGCACTCTCTACAAGGAACAAGCTGATTCTCCCTGTAGAAGAGTTTTCCTGTGATCTCGTCAGTGCATTTGTATTGGTGAAGATGAATCACAGCACAGCTTTTGAAGCAACCCGTAACAGCTTTTCTTATGTCCCTGTGTTCATTATGCATGTTATCAGAGGACAAGCTGACTCTAAAGAGCTGCCATAGAACTGCTGACAGGGACACGACAGTTCTTGTCCCTCCCCATGACTTCCCAACGGCCGGAGCTACTGTAATGGACTTCTTCCCTGAAGCAACAGGAATATCTGAAAGACAGCAACAAAGCTAGTGAGGGGTCTGGGGGACAAGTCTGATGAGGAACGACTGAGGGAACTGAGGCTGTTTAGCCTGGAGAAGAGGAGGCTGAGGGGAGACCTTATCACTCTCTACAAGTACCTGAAAGGAGGTTGTAGAGAGATGGGGACCAATCTCTTCTCCCTAGTGACAAGTGATAGGACGAGAGGAAATGGGTTCAAGTTAAGCCAGGCGAGGTTTAGGTTGGATATTAGGAAAAATTTCTTCACTGAAAGGGTTATCCAGCATTGGAATAGGCTGCCCAGGGAGGTGGTGGATTCGTCACCCCTGGAGGTGTTTAAAAAAAGGGCAGACGTGGTACTTGGGGATATGGTTTAGAAGTGGTTTTGTCAGGTTAGGTTAATGGTTGGACTCGATGATCTTAAAGATCCCTTCCAACCTCAACAATTCTATGATTCTGTGATTCTCTGTCATGGTTTCCTCCCATATCTACTTCCGAACTAATGCAACAGCATTATCACATTGAAGCTTTCATGGACCTCCAAGCCAAAATACCTCCCAGTCATCTGGATATACCATCACTATTTCTGTAAAACGCAAGTCAAAACTACGTACCTTCGATGGAGGAATCTGCATTGATATAAGCCACTCCTCGTGCTTGCAATACTTTGGCATTTTCCTATGAGAACAAAAAGGAAGAAAATGCTGATGAACATTTTTTTTCCCTGAGAACTATTTTCCCACCCACAGAAGTACAGCTGATTCAGGGAAAGTCATCAGATACTGCAAGGAGCCATATATTCTTGGTAGTTCAAAAGGAAATTTAAGAGAGTGTGTGTGAGTGTGTGAGAGTGCAAGGAAAAGAGAGGGAGAGAGGGAAAAAGTGTTGCTGTCTGGTACAGATTTCTCAAAGACTTGCCACAGTGAAAGTTTCTCTTTGAACGCTACAGGTTTACCTCAGCCCACTCTGTTGATCCTAACAAGCCAAATTCCTCTGCATCCCAGCTTGCAAATATCACTGTTCTCCTTGGCCTCCATCCTGCAATAAAAGACCATGAAAATTGTATTACAGAAATAAAGACAGTTTGTTACATGGTAACTAACGTGAAAACACGTGTCATTTTTGGGGGGCTCATCTTTTATCATGATCTGTGAGGAAAGAGGTGTATTTAAAGAACTTTAACACCAACTTCTTCACTAATCTAATCTAATCATGGTCTGTTAATTTTGTAGCAAGCTCACCTCTACTTCAATATTGTGCCAAACAATGTATTCTTTTTCAACTCTCAGCTTTAATTGCAATAAAATTTTCTAGAATTTAAAACTCTGAACAAGGAAAAATAACGTCCTTGTGCACAAATTCTTGATAGAAAGCTTTTCTACTCTGTTCAATTTAACACACGTTGTACACCAGTGTCTACTTTGACAGAAAAGTGTTTGGCATGCTTTCATATCTATTACTGAATTTCTTTGACCTGTCTCCCAAATGCTGGATTTCAAAACCTAAGGAATTCCCTGTAACTTTGACAGATCACCTTCAAAACAAAGATCTTTCACTTGAAATTCTGCATTCAATATAAACCCAGCCCAAAGTTTTCTTTGAGGCTACTGGAACCTTTTCCTCTTTTGCTCCCTTGCATTCCAAAGACAGTTTCCCCTGATATTCAAAAACTGGGAGGGAATGGAAAGAAAACTAAATGTCAATAGGTTTTAAGTGTAATGGGTAGGCAAAGAAAGTTCCTCTAGCACAGTATTTGAGTTATGTCAGAGATTTTCTCCATGAGATGTCAGATAGGGAGATAGCGATTGCTCTGACAGCAGCAGAAACTTGTTACAGTTAGCATTTGTTCCCATTCTAATGAAACTAGACATGAGGTATTTTTAACCATTACCTCCTACTCTCTTGGCACAGCTCATTCTCTGCATTACACAGACATGCTTTATTTATTCTTGGGTCTGTCTCCAAATTGCAGTCAAGTGCTGAGAAGGTTCTCGATGTTGCCCTGATGAAGCCTTGATCAGTCCACCACTGTATCAATTTTATAGGGCCATTGAAACATGAAGTTTGACCGGCCTCAAATACACAGTAATCAATTGTACTTGTATGTCATATTTCTTTCAGTATCCCCTATTTTGTGTTTTGTTTTCCTTGAGGTGTACTTTCTCCTGAGTAGAAGTAGCTCACATATACCAAGGTTGTAACTGGAACTAAGTAACAGCTGCAGAGCAGCGTGCTTATTCAAGAGATCAGAGATACTCATGTTTAATTTTAAGCATATGCTTAAATCCCAGAGAAATCAATGGGCACTGCTCAGAGCCGCAATTTTGGTGTGCTTTAGTCTTTCATTACATTACCTTTCCTTTTCAGTTTTCCAAAGCTCCTCACAATCTCGTGAACCACAGCTGCCCCACTCTGAGGATCAATGCCACCAAATACCCACGAGTCACGATGGCCTCCCAGGATGACATATCTGTCTAGAGAAATTAATTATGGAGGTTTACTTAGAAAAATTTTTTTCCTGCCATAGAATCATAGAATCGTTAAGGTTGGAAGGGACCTTTAAGATCATCGAGTCCAACCATTAACCTAACCTGACAAAACCACTTCTAAACCATATCCCCAAGTAACACGTCTACCCTTTTTTTAAAAAAACTCCAGGGGTGGCGAATCCACCACCTCCCTGGGCAGCCTATTCCAATGCTGGATAACCCTTTCAGTGAAAAAAAAATTCCTAATATCCAACCTAAACCTCCCCTGGCTTAACTTGAACCCATTTCCTCTTGTCCTGTCACTCGTCACTAGGGAGGTCAGTCCCCATCTCTCTACAACCTCCTTTCAGGTACTTGTAGAGAGTGATAAGGTCTCCCCTCAGCCTCCTCTTCTCCAGGCTAAACAGCCCCAGTTCCCTCAGTCGTTCCTCATCAGACTTGTTCTCCAGACCCCTCACCAGATCCGTTGCCCTTCTCTGGACACGCTCCAGCACCTCAATGTCTTTGTTTTAGTGAGGGGCCCAGAACTGAACAGAGCACTCGAGGTGGGGTCTCACCAGTGCCGAGTACAGGAGGATGATCACTTCCTGAGTCCTGCTCACCACACTGTCCCTAATACAGGCCAGGATGCCGTTGGCCTTCTTGGCCACCTGGCACTGTCAATTGGAAGTAATTTCTAATTTTCCATGTAGGTATCAGGCAACAAAGCTTAATAGTTTATAATATACATGATAGAAAGGCAAAAGACATTTTAAATCTCCAAAGACATTTCTCTGTATTTTCAGCCAGTGCTAAAGAATTTTTCCAACGCAATAACTTCATCTCATAAGACTTAAAACCTCTTAAATTCCATGTTACTTCTATTATTAGAAATACTGCAGCTTTCCCCTAAAGATAGAAGCATCTTTCCATATTTTACAATAGTGTGTTTCATGGTAAAGCTGATCCACTAACTATATCTGTACAGCATGCCAACTCACAACATTAAGGTGTGCTGAATGCAGTATTTCTCTGAATCCATATATATAGTCAAACATAAAAAAGGTTGTCCAAATCATGACAGAGATGTGATTAATAAGATCAAAGCCAAACTAGATCTCTGTGCTAGCATAATATGGTTAACAGTTGTGTTTCAGGCAACAGGGAAGTGCTGCAGTTACAAGTTAAATGATGTTATCATCATCCTAAGGCTGTCTATATATCCAGGTTTTTAGACTGTAAAATCACACTGGTTACAAGAGATTGTAAGACAGAAAAAAAGTCAACAGTGGTGGATATGATGTCTTCAGATGGAATGCAAAATCCATGCCCGTGTTAGTAGGGAAGAATATCCATTTAGGAATACTCTCTCAATTGTGAAGTTACTTGCCTGAAGACAAATATCTCTGTATTGGTTATGACTCTCCCTTGAAAATCAGCATTTACAGTGAAAGTGCTGACATACCCTGAACCATATGAAAGCTGATGCAGTAAATATTTCAACACCAATTATCATGCTGTGCAATATCTTAGAGAAAACTACATCCATCATTTCCCCCTTGTAATTATGAAGTGCATGTAGAGGTCACTGGGCACTCACATTACACTCAAGACAAATGACTTTACCTGGTTCCACTGTGCCTCTTATGGTACCAATCACGTTGTAAATCCTTCTTACTTCATTGTTGCTATGAATGTGCATTTTAACCTTTCTAGGGTATTGGCAAGAAAATCCACAGAGAAAATCAACCAGATTAGATAATAAAACATCTTGACACCTTTCAAAAGTGTACAATATAAATTGTAAGGAAAGCATTTTGGCAAAATTTACCCTCCATTAAACCAAAATAAATCTGAAAAGATTTCAGTGTAGTTTTTTCTGGATTTATGCTTGTGCAATTGAGAACAGCATTTAGCCCTTGAAAGTTATGTACTGTTATTGATATCAATAAGATTTATATGGGTAACAGGCTCAGAACTCCAAATTCAAAGATTTTTTTGCTAGCGGCTAGTTTTTAAATTTGGAAGAGTGAAAGAAAAATGAAAACCATCTAATGTTAAAAAGGTAACTAGTTCTAATCATCTAGAGGTTGTTGCAAATTAGAACTGACTCCAGCACAGTCAATATTGATGTGGCATCTCAAACAGCAGAAAATCAGACAACCTGAGTTGCATCACTTTATTTGTTTATCTACAGCACAGCTGGAGGTGCAACAACTCATCCTCAAGGGCTGTCTGTATATTTTTCAGAAAGAATTTTTCATGTGGTATAACTAAGACTTAGGGAAAAGGTCAAACTGTTCATATGAAGTCAGTACAATAGCTCAGCCAATATTGAAACACCTGGATTTTAGCCCTAAACTGTAATTACTAAATCAGTTTTAAAACAATCTGAAGCAATAAAAATGACATTGTAGTTAAAGCTTTTTTTCTGGAAAACTTGACTTGCAGGTTAATACTGTTTTCTATAAGGCAATAATAAGACCAGAAGCTGGACCTAAATGAATTTTACAAAGACAACAAACAAATTCAGTTCTCAAAAAAATAATCAGTCTCATCAAATAGTTTGTCAAAGGCTAGATGCTTTTCAAATGAAAATGGTTCAAGACTGGTTGGAAACTAAAGCAATATCCATCCAGTCAAGATGTAAATCTACTGAAGCTTTGCACTGAGTGCCTTTCAACCCAGGAAATGGTCTTAATCAAAGGAACGATGTGAATAACCCCAACTACTCTACCTTTGGTCAAATTCTATTGCTCTACCTGTTTTTCTCTGATCCCAAGCACACCTTCCTTATGAAACAAAACTGACCTTGTAGAATAATTTATTGTGAAACCAGGACCCACGTTGTAAGATACATTCAAATTTCCCTTCCAGCTACTATGCGGTGGTGCATATCCTCCCATATTGCTATTAAAAAAAAAAAAAATCATTATTAGTTACAGACATCTTACAATACCACCAAACACAAATGAGAAACCAGGAATCCCACTTCATTAGGTCCCATGCACACCATAGAATCATAGAATCGTTAAGGTTGGAAGGGACCTTTAAGATCATCAGGTCCAACCATTAACCTAACCTGACAAAACCACTTCTAAACCGTGTCCCCAAGTACCACATCTGCCCTTTTTTTAAAAACCTCCAGGGATGGCAAATCCATCACCTCCCTGGGCAGCCTATTCCAATGCTGGATAACCCTTTCAGTGAAAAAAAAATTCCTAATATCCAACCTAAACCTCCCCTGGCTTAACTTGAACCCATTTCCTCTTGTTCTGTCACTCGTCACTAGGGAGGTCAGTCCCCATCTCTCTACAACCTCCTTTCAGGTACTTGTAGAGAGTGATAAGGTCTCCCCTCAGCCTCCTCTTCTCCAGGCTAAACAGCCCCAGTTCCCTCAGCTGCTCCTCATCAGACTTGTCCCCCAGACCCCTCACCGGCTCCGTTGCCCTTCTCTGGACACGCTCCAGCACCTCAATGTCTTTCTTTTAGTGAGGGGCCTAGAACTGGACACAGTACTCGAGGTGGGGTCTCACCAGTGCCGAGTACAGGGGGATGATCACTTCCTGAGTCCTGCTCACCACGCTGTCCCTAAAACAGGCCAGGATGCTGTTGGCCTTCTTGGCCACCTGGGCACACTGCTGGCTCATATTCAGCCGGCTGTCCACCAACACCCCCAGGTCCTTCTCTGTTGGGCAGCTATCGAGCCACTCCACCCCAAGCCTGTAGCGCTGCATGGGGTTGTTGTGACCCAAGTGCAGGACCCGGCACTTGGCCTTGTTGAACCTCATACCGTTCACCAGTGATGGTTTTTATTTTAGATAATTTATGCTACTAGCTTCCACAGGAGAATAACCTGTATTTTTAGCTACATTAATACTAGTAAATTCAACAGCTACAATAGGAGCACAGTAGAAAAGTCTCTTCCCTTTCTTTTCAAATACTCTCATAACTTTCAAAAAACAGTCTGTGCAAAATTCCTCATGTGTCCCATACACCTACCTCAGTAGTGACTCAGCATCATGATAGCCAATGGGATGAACTGGAATTTTTGGGAGACCTACACCACTGGCTTTGTCTAATCGGTAGGTGTATTCTGAAAGCAAAAGAGAGATATTTTCATATCCACAACTCTCAGAAGGAGTCTGTACAGTTCATTATATAGTCCTAACACTGGAGTCAGGGATAATCATTTCACTTTCCTCAAGGTGAGGCTGACATTTTGTCAGAGATATAATTTTTTATGCTTTATCAACATGTTTTCAGAGAAACACCAAAAAAATTCTCCAATAGTGCCTGCAGTCAGGCATTTAGAGCCGGCTGGAAATTTTAAAATTTTTTGCTATTTTTTTTGTGTTGAAATGCTTTTAGGTAGAAATATTTCTCTCTACGGGAAGGAACTTCAGACTAAGCCATAGAGAAAGAACAAGAGTAAATAAGGAGCCCGTAGTCTGGTGTTTGGAACATTCAGCTGGGAACTAAATAAATTTGCCAGTTGATGAAAGATGCAGATAAAATCTTATACACTGGGCTACTGAATATTCTACTTTGTCGTTTTCATGAACAAAATGAAGTCTAGGTTTTGTTCTGACAAAGCTCAAATACAAATCATGGGTTTTTTTACAAATGAGAACCTTAATTTTCACAATGTGGTTAAAATTTGATGTTTGCAAGCCAGCAGGTATGGAAAAGAATAGTTTCCTCCTTCATACAACATTCACAGGGACCGTTGTTGAGGGAAGCAGACAGGGATTCATCTATGAGACTGCTGACTCAAGCATGAGGAACCAGAAATCTTCCTCATGGTCTGCTGCTGCCATGCTGTTGTTGTGAACATGTATCCTCTTCCAGCTCAAGTTGTACTCACTAGAGGCAACTTTTCCCATCACTTAGGGACTACTCTCCTTGAGGCGATTGCCTCCTTCAGATATGTTGGCTCAAGTGCTGGCATGAATGGTTCTTAATGCATTTCAGGAAAAATGGTTTCGGTTAGGTACTAAATGAAAAAGCTTAGGCAGAGCTCAAATAAGCAGCTGAGGAAGCATGAGGTGAAGATGATGAATCAGCGGGGAATGGTCATCTTCTCAGAAGCCTCAGCTGCAGCCAGGTGATAAGCCCAACATGAAATGTCTCAGCATCGCCAGTAGGGACTCTTGTGGAGCAGCCCAAATCCTGCAGAAAGGACAACTGCAAAAGCAAAGCAAGCTGTGAGCTCTGCAGGCTGACTCCTTGCTGACTTACTGATCAGAAACAGAAAGAAAATAATAGGGCTTCAGCTGTCGAATACTTATGTCATGATCTCTGGGCTAACTTGGGTATGTCTGTGAAGTTAAGCAGCCCAGCACTGCACTGTGTGACTCCCTTAACATCCCCTCACTTTCTCTCATGCACAATCTGCAGAAGTGGCCTACTAACGTAAAGCCCAAAACCGCCTCTTTTGAGCAACAGAAAGACCAAGAAATAATGTGTTTTGTTCCAAGGGAAAGAACATCCCCATTACCTTCCCTTCTGTTCCTGAAACCAGACCCTCAGAGCATGTCACTCACCTTTTGCAGGATAACCTGGTGTCAGAGGATCCCCTGCCCCATTCAGGTTTAATACATTTCCACGCTGAGCTCCTCCACCTGGAAGGTTCCATCCATTTGGATAGGGATCTACTCCTGGGGCGCAGTAGTCAGCAGGGTCAGAGTACAGAATAACTCCCTTGGCACCTGCCAATTCAGCATTCTTCACCTGCAAAGCACATCTCCGGTCCCTATCCAGTCCTTTATAGCTTGACACAATAGTTTAAGGGGCAAAAGAAAGTTATTATAAATTACAGTGATTTTTCCTCAGGGCCTTTTACAGTGCTTGGGCTAAGTAAAGAGCCCATAACTGTCTCATATCATAAAATTTCCTGAAAATATATATGCAGATATCAGGTTCCATATGAATGTAAGAGGTTTGCTGTTGCTCTGAATTTTAGTTAGGAAATAACTGCAGTAACATGGAAATCAACCTTCACAGTATTACTACATAACCTGAGTTGGTATTCTGTCATATAGGTCAATATAATCAACTGACTATTGAAATGTACACATCATGGAAGGAAAAAACTGTATCACATTGATGTAATCTTATCTTTCAGTTAGTCATGTATTTACATGATTTACCTAAATGATCTCTTAATGTATCTCAGGCTTCAGACTACACAGAAACATTATTATTGGAGAGCTTGAAACTGTCTTTGGCTGTGAACAAGCCTAACTCCAAAGAGGTTTGTTCACAAGGCTTAAGCTTATTACAGCAGAAGGACTGCCCTGCATGCTGTTCTGATTTTAAAAAGTGTTCTCATGCGACTTTATTATTGTATAATCCTGGTTGGTGGAGAGAGAGAGAGAAAATACATGTCACTCTGACATCCCAATCATTTTTGCCACAAGATAAGACAGTGACGTATAGTGACTGAGTGACAACTAATCCTCAAAAGTTTTAAATTTGGGTATTTCAATTCAGAAATACCAAAGCTTTTTTTTTCAGGAAATACAGTACTTGCCTTAATTCTCTATCCTATTCTTGCACACCATTAGGAAGTTGGAAAATCACAGCACAGTCCTCCAGATTTTATACAGGGTATTGAATCCTTCAGTATATAAATAGTCATTTGAAATGAATGAACATATTATCCCTTTGTCAGTCGACAAGGGCATGTAATTTCTAAACCACAGGATGACTGCCCCTCTAGATGGTAGTAACTCTGAGGTTTTTCTACTTAATTTTAATAAAAGATTCATAGACAGCAATACCTTCTTCAATTACTAAGTCTTTTTCATTCATATAGTATCTTTAAGAGTGGCCGAGAATATGAGTCACCTGACCGAGAATATGAGTTACATGTTGCTTTTCACTGGTGAAAATGGTATGTATATAAACCAGTGAGTTACTCACTTAAAAGCTCACAGAAGATTAGTAAACAGCATATAAAAAGAGTTGGCATTCCAGCGAGGAGATTCAGTGTTTGATACCCTTAGGTAACTGAGGAACACCAATTAGAGTGCTGACAAAATTAGGGTCAAACTAATTTTTGTACAAGACCCAAACACACTTAAAATAGACTGTCTTCTTACATCCCTATTCAGGAAATAACTTGAGCATAGGCCGCAAGTATGCTCATGATTATGTACTTTCCTATCAGGCCATGGAAATATGCAGAAATCTGTAGTTTAAAAATATTTATATGATAGGGACATTGAAAAAACAAATACAGAATTTAAAATAACCTCCATATGGTTATAGTCTCTGCCTGGTGTACAGAAACCATTACAAAGAAACACAATATAAGCATCTTAAAGCACAGCTGAACCAATAGGGAAGAACAGTTTAGTTCAAGGTTAGAGTGTATTAGCCAAGAATGTCAGTAATATTTTGGAACTCTTTATAGTATGCAAATGAATATAAAAATATGGAACATCTTCCAACTTATTTACTTTTATCCTATTGATGTATTATATACATAATAGATATATACATATCTTCTAAGAAAAAATGTTCTTTGAGCACAGCTTTATGAAAAACTCACGCTAAAATCTCCACAACATTTTATTAAGTGTCTCAGTCTCTTGAAATCAGCTGAAGGACAGCACAAGTAACATATTTATAGAGAGGCATTACCTTGTTTCCTCTGAAGATCTTCCCATATCTGGCAATAACAATCTTTCCTGTACAGTTAATTCCCATTTCACGTTCTAGCTTAAAGAAGTCCTCGGTGCGGCCATAATTCACATACACTAACTCACCCTGATAGAAGAAGGTAGAATTTGAAACAAGAATGTCAATGAGCATGTCAAAAGGAGGATGGGATCTAGTGAGAGAATAAGCTGGGAACAATGAGCTCTGGGACTGGCTTTGGTATGAATTCTTCTTTGATCATGAGACAATTAGGTAGGCAAGTGACTTCTAATGAATTTAAACTCCTACCATCCAAACCTGCCAGACTTTGTCCTCAATGGTAGGTTAAGATAGGACTTCTGAATCAGAAACTTAGAGTAAGCACTCAGAATACGTCATTTACTCCTCTTCATAGTCTGTTTAAGCTGTAGTCAGTCTTGGATAGCTGGAGGTATTTTGGACACAGACACCACAGTAAATATTTTATGCAGCAGAGTAAACTAAATGATGCCAATATCCTGTGAAATTCTCAGGACTCTATTCTTATTCAATACAGCAGAAGCTACAGGTGGTTGACTGTCAAAATAAATACACTTTGCACATGAACAAAGTATTATTCATGATTGTGTTTCAACCATGTTATTCAGTACTTGATGCATAATTAATCTTCCTTAATGTCAGCTACCTAAAAGTTGTGTGCATTGTCTAAGAAGGTCCTGTAGTGCACTCCATAGCCAATAAAGAGCTGGGAAGTTCTCTGAGAACTCACCCTTTCCAGGAGAATTCACCCCAAACCTGTTTTAAACACCTATTTTAGAAAGGAATTAATTGGTCTTTGGATATACCTCTCATTGATTACACCTCAAAGACTGTTTTAGAGTAAATGCCTATAATAAGCCTCAAAGACTTGTTAAGGGAAAATGCCTACAATTTCAGACAACTAAAATTAGGTGACAGGAAACTCTTCCTTAGTGCATTTCTCCATATTACCAGACACCTCCAGAGAGATCTTCAATTTAATTTCAAAAAGGCATAAGCTTAAATCTCATACTGATAAAAAATCTCTGACTAGACTAGGTGGTCTCATACAACAGCACACAGCATGTCCTGATAAGACTGTGGTATGGTCATTTTGACTGTACTGGTTGCATCAGTAACCTGCTCGAGTTGCAATTTCCTTTTAAATTAAGCAAAATGAACTCAGGTAGGATAAATACATGAAATAAAGGGGACTGTATTTAAATAAGCCAAACAGTTTCACACCTAATAAGATTCTAGTCCTCAATGTTCAGAGAATAATTCATAAACACAAGAATTATTCTTGGGGAGGCTTTTCTGAATTTATGGAGTAGTCTTCTCTCTCAGTAAAACCAAGTATAGCTCTATTGAAGTCAATGCAGTTCTTCCATTCTATTTAGATTAATCAAAAGGGGAATTTGGTCTTCTATTTTAACATAATTTCTTTATTCTTGTACAGAATACCTACATTTGTAGGCTATTGTATTTTTTTGACAAATACAAAAATGTTGATTTCATTAGTTTTGCTTACATAATCGCAGAGCTGTAATTATAACAATTAATAGCAACCTGCTGGGTTCTCACATTCAGGGCCCTTGTTCTACAATGAAGTGCAAAACAAGTTAACATGAGAGTAACATTTTATGGTGAAAACCTGTTCACGCTTTACAGGGTTTTTAAAAATAATGTCTTTGACTAAATAGATGCCATCACATCAAGAAAAGAACAGTTCTGATCTTTAGAAGAAGCTCTCATAACTGTATCTGACATAAAGTATATAATCTGCATTCATAGCATTCTGGTGTTTCAGAATAATTCATATTTATTCAATCTCTTGATTTCTGAAACTAGATTAAAAGGTACTTATTTGAAGATTCTGGCAATATTCGATATATTGCATAGTAAATCAGGCTCCCTTAATTAGATTTTTTTAGCATCTCTGAAAATTCTTCGTCTCTAACTTTCATTAACAGGACTAAGACCTACATTGATGCAATAACTTTCTTATCAGAGCATTGTGACAGTTTTTTATCATAATTTATGAGTGATGTGATGAAATCCCTCATGTTTATAGAACTATTAGAAAATACAAGCTTCAAGAATGTAGTGTGGACTCACAAAACGTCTTGTCTGGGCTCTTTTAGTGTAGTTAGAAATCTCAAGCACACCTCTTACTTGTGACCATCATTAACTAGACGGGAGTACTTTTGCAGTCACTTAAAAAGGAAGTGAAGAGCAGAATTTTACCATTATTTATAATGTTAATGTTCCAAACTACT
This sequence comes from Ibidorhyncha struthersii, assembly GCA_013398815.1. NCBI lineage: Eukaryota > Metazoa > Chordata > Aves > Charadriiformes > Charadriidae > Ibidorhyncha > Ibidorhyncha struthersii. The sequence goes on along the minus strand of VZSZ01000938.1, from coordinate 341,400 downwards.
ACTACTACTGTCTGATAGAATGTGATTTCGCTACTTTGTCTGTTTTCTGCTGAATATTTCTGTTAAAAGAAGTTTCTGCTCAAAGATTAACTTCTTTCATCTGACTGTTTATTGCGATTTAGTTAAAATACACACACATTTTCTGACAATCTGTATGATAGACCAGGATATATTCCATCTTCTATCTACAGAGAACCTGAAATGAGTGGGAACTACTTCTAAATCTCTGCAGGGTCTCAGTCTAGCAGGCAAGTAGCTCCTATCCCACTTTTACAGTATTTAACCTTCAAAACACAGCCACCGCCACTTATTTTTAAAAAGCAGCTGCAGGAAAAAGTAATAGTGGTAGCAGTGCTGAACTGTATTTCCACAACTCCCTGATTGAAGCATTCCTGGCCTCTCAGGAACTTTGATCCATTTCTACCACTTTCCAGGAAGTCGCCTACTCATGAGACTACAGCTAGCCTGAGATGCAGGTACTTTACAGCCTTCACCCTTCATTGAACTTGGAGCTTTATGCAGGAATCATTCGCAAAATGAGCAGAAAGAGAACCTGCACTTGGCAAGTTCCAAATATCTCCCTCCATAGTTTAGTTCTGGGTTTTAATAGAATGGCTTTTAATATAAAGTACATAAGCAGACCTGGGAGAACTTCGAAGAACCCTGAACCCACTAAGTATTCCCACTACTGAGCTATATACATGCTCCCTGTTTGCAGTACACGTGCAGACAACTGCTCATGGCAGAATGTTATAGCTAACAGCGCTAGCTAGGTACATGAAGGTCTTATCAAAGTATTATGTAATAAGGTGAATATATGCATCATATATTGAAAAGAGAAAATTCAGAAACAATGTTCTTATATTTAATTAAAATAATTTTCTAAAGAAGGAAGCTGCAGCTTTTAAAACTTGTTTTTATTATTTCCCATATCCCATCACTTACTGTAGCTCTCCAGAAACTGAATAAAGCTGTGAAGTTATTCTGTCTTTCTTTGGGGATATTATGTTATGACACAAAGTCAGAATCCATGAATTTTACCTTACATTATGTTCCAAAATTCCCACTGCAATTCTTGAAATACTCAGACCTGTCATATCCTAGGATACAGACTATCTGCTTGGTTCTCCAGCTCCCTTTGAGTATCTGAGGCAAATGAATACAGGATACCTTTTGTTTTCTGGACTTGCACAGCTTATTAACAAACTTTATGACTCTAATATTGGGCTGTGTGAGTAAAAACATTGTTAGCATGTTTCAAAGTCAGATCCAACTTAAAAGCAGACACTGGACCAGATGACCTCCAGAGGGCCCTGCCAAGCTACATTATTCTATGTATAGAACGTATAGACAGGAAAGATACTGAGAACAACAAAAAAAAACCTCTCATCGTACAAGATATGTATTGAAACCACTAATGATCATAGGATAGAAAACTCATGTTAGACAGGCCAGCTTTATAAAAGAAAGCCCATCAGCTGGTACCATCTGTACAACAAGATAGAAAGGATTAGTGTTAAACTCAGATTACAGCAACACTTTTACCGCCAGATAGAAATGCTAGCAAAAGCCATTTTCAAGCACACTGTACAGTGTGCAGTTATACCTGTCATTGTGAGCCTTGGGCAAGCAGCATTTTGAAAATTACATTGTTCATTTGTCTACGTAAATGTAAGTCATATGTTCATCAAGATGGGAAACAATTGTGCATAGTCACAAGGCTTATAGCAGCTGACAACATTAAAGATTTATTACCATATTTTTTAAGGAAAAGGTAAAAATAAAAACCAGTTCTGACTCACACTAGAGAAAAAAATTAAATGTATATGTTTGACGGCTCAATTTGAACATTGCTTCATTGCAAAACTCCCAAAAACATCAGAGCTAGGACACCTTTCCTACTGCTATGTCAGGTTTTGAACTAAAGCCTAAGATTCAGGAATTTCACACTATTCTGTATTGCTTTATGCTATTCTGTGCTGTGCTACACTATACTATGCTATTCCATCTTTTCTATTTCTATTATTTCTATTGCTGTCTCTTTCTACTTCTATTCCTACTTCTGTTTCTGTTTCCGTTTCTATGTCTATTTCATTTACTATTCTACTACGTTACCTCAGGCATTCCTTGAGCTGAAAATGCACTGTAGGGTGGCACTACATTTTGAACAGCCTCATATCCTGGAGGAGGAGGTTCAGCTAGTGATGTGTTGAAAATCTAGTGGGAAAGCAGAACAGAAAAAAAGTAAACCAGGCAATGTGAAAAAGAAGTACTGTCCATTCGTGCACATTTCACATGCATTTCCAGTTTAAAAGACTCGAGTTTTAGAACTATAAATGAAGAGTGGCCAAAACTTCAGCAAGCACTGAGCATCCTTTTCAGTATGCAGGTTCAATATGTGATCTTGCAAATTCCCATCTGCACGCTTCACACAGAATCCTGCTTAAATGAAGACAAGGTCCCTTAACGTGGTCTCAGTACAGCAAGTAAGAGCTGGTTAGATCATAATTGCAAAAAATGCTTGTGTTCTGCGGGTCCCTGGAGCCTCTATGAGCACTAGAGCAGCTCTGTAATGAACTGATGTTACTTGCGATAGTACATCTTGAGGCCTAAACTCTAATCTTCAAGAAACTGCATTTAGCACAATTACCAATACTGTATAAAGATTCAATGCAAATAATGATGCTGACCATGGTTTCTTTCCTCTTTCTAAATAACTGAACAATTTTAAAAAGAAATTAATTACATAAATTAATTTTCCTACATAATTCTCCTTTAATCCATATATGTCAGTATGCTGTAAGAATCAGGGTAATTATTAGTATTCCTAGCACATACATTAAGAAACAAAGATTCAAAATATAAAAGCAAACTAGAACCCTTCACTTCCATGAGCTTTGGATCAGGCCCAAGACCATTAACAGAGCAGAGGACAGCTTTCCCTCCCAGGCTTCCCAGGTGCATGAAGGTAATTTTGTTCCCTGGTTGCAAAAACTGGTGTTTTCTGTACCTCATTTCCATGCTCATCAGTTATTGAGATGTAGTTGGGCTTAGCGTCATCAGGGTAAGACAGCAAGACATCATAATGAACCAACTGAACAGAATCCAAACCAAACTCCTTCCACTCAGCTTGGACTTGCTGTGCCAGATGCAGATTCTCCTTTGTTCCTGCTAGGTGAGGAAGCTGTGTAAAATTGCTAGAGAAAAAGAAGGAACAAGTCAGGATCAGGCATTGTAGCTCATAATCGGAACTCTTCTTAGCCTAGCTGGAAATAAACCCCCTAAAGATCATCAGACGTACTCAGGCTAAATAAGGACCTAGGCTCCTCTGTATCTATGCTTTTGCCTGTCTTATACATAAGTTGAGGTAACAGGTTTCAGTCTGACCTGAGCTACCACAGGTGTTTGCACCTTCCTCGCAGCATGGCTTAGCAAGAATGGCACGATGACATCAGCTGTGGGGTCTTGTCCTTGCTTTGTTCCTTGTCTTCTGGGTGACCTTATACCAATGTCTCCTATGCATAATGAGACTGACCTTCCTTGTGAAGTGACAAAAGAATTGAGTGTAATTATCTTTGTGTATTAAATTTAGAAACGTGCATAATTAGTCTGATCCCTTTAATGAACTAGATATTCTCCTTGGGTCCCACTACTTTAATTAATTTTTGCACAAACACTGATTTACCTAAAGGTTCGCTCTGAGAGTCTCTTGTTGGCAAATAAGAGTGAGTTCACAGTGGCTTACAAACAAGGAACTGAAAAACTCAACTGCTTGTGACTTAAAGGTCATCCAGTACGAGTAACAACCAGTGAAAGATACTATAAATAGTGAGCAACCCATTGTCTGAAAAAAAATAATTGCCCAGACGATTGAGAAAGCCCAGTAGTGAAGTGAGATGAAGAAACTCCCAGCTGAATGAGGCTGTCATGGTGATGTCCTCATCCTGTCATATGACCATGCCATCAACATGCCATAGAAGCATGTGTCACACCAGCTGGTGTTAATGAAGGAAATTGGATCTTCGATAAGGAAGGTTGGGAAAAATTTTAATTCTTGAGTTCCAATGAAAACAAAGCCATCAAACAAAGCACTTTGAAAAGAATTATACACTTCTGCTTTTGTATGTTGCTAGATAAAACCATGTTTCTCTGATAATGTCAACAACCAGTAACAACACTGTACTAAAGTACCTGCTACAGTGACCATGTCCTTTTCTGGGCGACATACTGAACCAGGAGCACAGTTATGTGTTATTGTTAGAGACAATGGCTGTTTTCTGTAGTAGTCTGGAACATTTCAGTCTCATGTTTTCATTAAGATTTGACTTATGCAATAACATTCTCCTGCATTATATTCCCATTTAACTGAATACTCTGTTTTTCTTCATTTCCTCTTCTAATCTGTTGACTGCCTGCACTGGTAGTTCTGAGCAGTGACTAAGTATCTGCCATATTTCGCCACAGAACTGGCTGCATGACAGTAAATGAGGTACAATGTTTCCTGCTGGCATAGCGACAGGGAGTTAAGAGGGCAGAAAGCAGTCCTTTCACAGAGCTGTTTAACAACAGTTGACTTTTTAGAAGCCAAAACACAGGTTAAGACTGTAAAAAATCCTAAGTCTTCAGTTTTCAATGTTTATATAGTCCAGGACATGGCTGTTATGTAGTAAAGAGAAAGTACTTCCCAGATAATTTATTTGGAATAGTTTGTGGCAAATGCACTTAAAATGAAATGAATGGGACTGCCACAATTTTATAAACCAAAAATGCTTTTTTAGTAATTTAGTTTTGTAGCAAGATACAGCACGCTATTAAATCAGGCTGGGAATTTAAGGCCAACCTGAATTTGTTGATTGTTGCTAAAATAACTGATACTGTAACACTTTCTTTACACAGAAAGTAAATTTCTATCAATAAACTGTGACTTCTGGTCTATTACTGACTGGAATAAATACAGCTCTTAATAAATACTACACTCTCCTAAGAGAAAAATAATCTGTTTACAAGATCCCTAAGATAAAGATTACTAAACACATAATAGTCCATTGGTTTCCTTGTAGTTAAAGTTTCTAAGTTACAGAAATTAAGAAATTAATTACAGTAATTAAGCAAGCAGAAAAAATCCTATATTGTCATCTTCCATTGTTTTTATTTTCAGGAATAAATGTTTGCAGTTTTGCTTTTAGTTTTTAATAAAAGAAATAAAAGTACATTTAAAATCAACTAATTTAAGTACTAAAGGGTAGACGAGATTAAAAAATTACTGGTAAAAAATGATGGTCTTAAAAAAGACTCTAAAGCTTTAAGACTACTAGTTTTATGAGAAATGTAACATACCATCACTTGACTAGCTGGTATCTACTATATCTGTTCTAGCTATTCACTGTGCAGAAAGAGCGAGCTTGGAAATGTATCTTTCTTCATGGAAGTGAGTACAAGGTTGGAATGGTGACAGATTAACACATAAATTTAGTCCCAGCATGAGAAAGTGTGAAGGGAGAGTAGCAATAAGGCCTAAGTTGTAGGAAGAACCAAAGGCTTGAACACTGGTGTGATTTTCTTCTCTTTTACATTGATGTGCTCTGCCATTTTCCATTTAATCTCTCCTGATTAAAGTTCATTCATACAGCCTAATTTGAGGTTAATGATTTTTCCATATAAAACAATGTAAGACAAACATGGTTGTAGACTCAAAAAGGACACATAAGTGAAAGGCTGAATCTCTGCATTGTACAAGCATTCACCAAAGGCTGAGCAAGAGCTTGGCCAATTTTTAATTACTTTAAGTACTGATATTACTGACAACTCCTCAACCATTTCCAACACAAAAAAGAAGAGCTGAGATGGGCTGTTTTGTCAATCACAACCACTGAGACACATTAGGTAGAATCTATGGCTGAGAACTTGCACACCCTCCTCTGCCTGGTGGCATCCTGGGACCAGTTCCTGCTTGGATTTTATATCTTTTTTTTTTTTTTTTTTGACTGATTGGTCTACACATTGCTTACTAAAGAAACTGCTTGATGTTTTCAGCTTTCATTTCAGCCATAAATGCTGCCTTCATCTCCTCATGAGGAGTCACAGATGTCTTCTTTTCTGTAGGTTTTGCAAACCAGCCTGTACAACACACCGAAATACATCAGTAAGAACACCACAGCAATATTCACATGACATACACCATTTCTCTTTTGTATCACCACAAGATTTTCACTCTGTTTTACAACTGTTTTTACCTCAGCACAGACAAGCAGCCACAACCTAATGCAGGCTTCATGGTGATAACAGTGGCAGTTCTCCCTCACACTAAGAGAACTTATTTACCTAGGTAGATATTGAGGGGAATAAAATACTGTATTAAATTTATTCATCACAGTTATTTTACCGTACATGCTAAGGAGATCTTCCTTTAGCACCAGAACATCATGCTGTCAGTCATGTCAGTTGTATCAGTCAGCTCAGTAATAAGGCAGCAGCTTTACAAAAAAGCACAGCAACACATAGAGCCTTTGTAAGGAACAGATGTCTTGTAACTCCCTTCTCACTCTCTGGTCTGTCTGGCTCTGATTCTGGAATTCTTCCCTCACTGCGCAGGCATTACCAGAGGAAGTGATGAGAGGAACACCTGGCTAAGAAAGAGAGTGTTTCTGACATCTGTTTTTATTTTTAAGTGGGAGACGGGACACGTTCAGCGCGAACGCAGCAGGGTTTACGCGGGTGGCACAAACCAGCGAGCCGGAGTGGCGCAGCCAGGGGTAAGGCGCTGGCACCGGCGGGGGACAGGGCAGTGGCACAGCCACAGGCTCCGTCCACATGAGACAGCAAACCCAGCCAGGCCTTCCCGAGGGCACGAACCCCAAGCACACACCAAACGGCATTTCAAAACACCAGCGGCCCTTTTGTTTTCCTTCCTCCCTCCCAGCCGATCCTGATCCAGCTGTGAACCAAACGGGATGTAGGGAGGGGACATCTCCTGTGGCAGCAACCCACGGGCCTGCTTGCTCGGGCGGGGGGGCGGCGGGGGGGCGGTAAATTAAAGACTCCT
>VZSZ01000938.1:295347-333875 GCA_013398815.1 Ibidorhyncha struthersii | reverse complement strand
CCGGCCCGGCCCGCCCCGGAGGCGGCAGGGGGCGGGCGGGCGCCGGCCGCTGGTGGCCGCCCCCTGCGGTGTTCCCGCTTCAGCTCGGCCGCCTCACACGCAACCCCGTGAAGGGCTGCGCTCTCCCCCACCGCCCTGGGGTAAGGCCATCACGCCCGGACGAGGCTGGCGATGTCGGAGCCCGCCCCGGTGCCGCCGCCGCCGCCCGGGGGGTTGTCGCTCTCTCGCCGCGGTCTGTCAGTCGGCCCAGGCGCGCCCACCTCCCCGCTGCCTTCCCCCTCTCTCCCTGCTTGTCCTGGGTACCCTGACACCCCGTATTTCTTTTTAACTTGCTACCAAGTGCGCTGAGGAGGTGGAGTGATGATCTCCAGGCCTCGTTCGCGGCGGCTGTTTTGTGCAGAGCTGTGCTGTGCCCTCCTCCACAGGGCAGGCACCAGGGCGGGCAACGGCAGCAGCGCAAACACGAGGTGAAACAGAAGGTAAAAGCCATTATTTCACGAGATTTAAGAAATATTGTGCCCCAATACCCAACGCTCTCCAAAAGGTGATAAAGACTCTTTAGAGCGGTGTGTGCCCCTGTGGAGGCGGGTTGACTACCCCACCCCCCTGTGCTCTGCGTTTCTTTATGGAGGTACGACCCCAAAGAGTGCGGGTGCACCCCAGCTGCTGGGTTGAGGACAAGCCCTCTTGTACACTCCTGACTTTGCTGGAGTCTTTTTTCCACCTCTTAAAATTGCCACTGTATAGTTTTGGAAAAACCTCTCCATTCAGTTGGGTCATCGCATTTGGGATGAGGCTGTACCTTTTAGGTCCGTGAACAGAGAGAAATTGTGGACGTGGAGGCGACCTCCTGGGATCTGCGCGGATTTCCATCCTCAGAACCCTTGCTCAGGTGCCAGCTAGGGAGACAGCTGATGTTTAAGACATAAAGTCTGTAGTTATGGTGTGTCCATGTCCGCATAAAGTATGTGCAGCCTGTTCCCAACACAAAGTGCAAGCGCTCTACAGGACTGCTCCTATTGCACCACACTACTTGCTGATGCAGACAAAACCTAAGTCTAGGATGAATTCCAGACACTGGACTTATATCTGGAGAGGCCATTGCACTAGGAAATCTTAGTACAAGACCACTAACTAGATGGGCCCTGTGGAAAGCAGAGGTGTTGGTTGCAAAGAGCAGTACACCAATGATACAGCAGTAACATGCTTCAAAATTTTATAAGACACAAAAAACCTCAAATGACCAGATAGATAGAAAAAAAGTGCCAGTATTTGTGATATTAGTGCTGTCTCATGCTTTATACTAATCCTATGCAGTCTGGCCCTATTGTGCAAAACCCCTGCTTTTAATGATATTCTGAGCGGGGTACTCTGCCACATTGTCAAGTCAAACCCAGATGCCTGCCAAGATGCCCTCAGCATGCTGGCTCTTGTAGATACCCTTCTGGAATGGCCAGCTCTACCCTGTAATATATAGGGAACCTATGTTTGGAAATGAGCACAGTGAAAGGTTGTACTCCTACCCAGCAGTCTACTTTCCTTCCCCATTCTGTACCTGGAGGAGCATGATGTGCCCATGTTCACTACTCCACCACTATTTGGTGATGGAAGCTGAAATCAATGAACTGTTTAACTTAAAGTGGGCTCAGGAATGGAACATGTCTTCTGGTATTCCTAAAAGATTAATATGGCCAGGGCACCTTTGGGCATAGGAACTTGGAAGAGCTGCTGGATCAGCTAATTTCTGTTTGAAGCACTTGGAAATCAAGTTAATGAAGCACCATGGGACTAGGCACTGAGCAAAAGAGTATCTTATCTCTTGATTAATATTCCAGAGGGATTTAATCAATCCCCGTGGCTTAAGGCCACAGTTATTCAAGTAAAATAAGATCGAAAGGAACAGTGAGGAAACTGAGGTGGGAATATTGTCAAAACTTTGGTGCTGTTCAGTACTCTGAAACTAATTGACCTGCCCACACCACTTAAAGCTCTGAATTACTGCTTTCAAACGTTTTATATATAGTCTTCCCATGTGCCTGCAGCTTGGACAGGACATTATGACCCTTAAATACAAAATAACAGCAGCCAAAGGGCATAGGAAAGCTTTATTCAAGAACAAATTACAGTTATGATAAACACATAAAATGTTATACTTGTTCCTACACAGAATCGTGTAGGTCACTTTGCATGCAAAGCCATTTCACTAAACCAAAAATGTTCAATAAACTGAAAGTATGAAAAGTTAATGTTTCTCCTCTCTCTATGCTTTAGCAAAAAATCTTATACTAATCACAGTACTTTTAAGTCGTTTTTCTTATCTCTGAGCTGTGAGGAATGTATAATTTTTTTTTTTCATTTCATCCACCTGAAGAAACAAACTCACTTTTTTGAGATACAAATCTTAGGCAATGTTGTGTTTAAGATTATCCTTATCCATACCATTTATCATGACACAATTTTCCTTAGGTCCAATTGAAGCCAATTTAGTGTGACTATTTTAGGTAAGGTCTGTACTTGCAAGGAGGAAACTAGCTGTATGTTAAGGTGCTGTTCAAACACAGATACAGTAAGATCAGCTTCTGTGGTACTTTCTTTTGATACACTTGCAAGATTACTACTTTATTCTTTGCTAGCCCTTCAGCATATGAAAATGGTGTCACATTAATTTACTGCAAGTAAGTCTTACAAATATTTCTGAGGAGGGTTCTTGATGTACCTATTAAATGCATGCTGTGAGTTTACTTGGATTTGGGATTTGGGGAAGGATGGAGAAATGTTGTCTCAGTGGCAGTTTTTGCAGTAGACTTTCATTCCTCCGAGTCACAAAACTAGTTTGACAGGTGACTAGGACAGGAGCTTCCAAACTCTTTTGGTTAGAGGATAAAGCAGCAAAAGAAGGGCCAGGGAGAGCATCCATGCTCTATTAGATGCAGGGGGAAACATGGTGATTAAGGATGAGGAAAAGGCTGAGGTGCTTAATGCCTTCTTTGCCTCAGTCTTTAGTAGTAGGACCAGTTGCACTCTGAGGATCCAACCCCCTGAGCTAGAAGGCAGAGACCGGGAGCAGGATGATCCCCCTGCAATCCAGGAAGAATTGGTCAGTGACCTGCTGCAGCACACAGACATACACAAGTCTATGGGACCGGCTGGAATCCACCCAAGAGTTCTGAGAGAGCTGGCGGAGGTGCTCACCAAGCCACTTTCCATCATTTTCCAACAGTCCTGGCTGACTGGGGAGGTCCCAGCAGATTGGAAACTAGCCAATGTGACACTCATCTACAAGAAGGGCTAGAAGGAGGATCTGGGAAACTACAGGCCTGTCGGTTTGACTTTGGTGCCGGGGAAGCTGATGGAGCAGCTGATGGAGCATCCTGAGTACCATCACACAGTACGCACAGGACAACCGGATGATCCAGCCCAGTCAACATGGGTTTATGAAAGGCAGGTCCTGTTTGACTAACCTGATCTCCTTCTACAACATGGTCACCTGCTTAGTGGATGAGGGAAAAGCTGTGGATGTTGTCTATCTGGACTTTAGTAAAGCTTTTGACACCATTTTCCACAGCATTCTGGAGAAACTGGCTGCTCGTGGCTTGGATGGGCATACGCTTTGCTGGGTAAAAAACTGGGTGGAAGTGTTGATCTGCCTGAGGGTAGGGAGGCCACGCAGAGGGATTTAGACAGACTAGATCGATGGGCCAAGGCAAACTGTATGAGTTTCAATAAGGACAAATACTTTACACTTTGGCCACAACAACACCCCCCAGTGCTACAGGCTTGGGGAGGAGTGGCTGGAAAGCTGCTCAGCAGAGAGGGACCTTGGGGCATTGATTGATAACCGGCTGAACATGAGTCAGCAGTGCGCCCAGGTGGCCAAAAGACCAATGGCATCCTGGCCTGTATCAGGAATAGTGTAGCCTGTAGGACCAGGGAGGTGATTTTACCCCTGTACTTGGCACTGGTGAGGCCGCATCTTGAGTACTGTGTTGAGTTTTGGGCCCCCTCACCACAAGAAGGACACTGAGGCCTTGGAGCGTGTGCAAAGAAGGGCAATGAAACTGGTGAGGGAGCAGCTGTCTTATAAGGAGCAGCTGAGGGAACTGGGATTGTTTAGCCTGGAGAAAAGTAGGCTGAGGGGAGACCTTATTGCTCTCTACAACTATCTGAAAGGAGGCTGTAGAGAGGTAGGGGTTGGTCTTTTCTCCCAAGTAACAAGCAATAGGATGAGAGCAAATGGCCTCAGGTTACACAAGGGGAGATTTAGATTGGGTACTAGGAAAAATTCCTTCACTGAAAGGGTCATCAGACATTGGAACACATTACCCAGGGCTGTGGTGGAGTCCCCATCCCTGGAGGTATTTAAGCGTCGTGTAGATACAGTACTCAGGGCCATGGTTTAGTGATGGGCTTGTCAGTGTTAGGTTAATGATTGGACTAGATGATCTTACAGGTCTTTTCCAGTCTAGGAGATTCTGTGGTTCTGTGAAACCAGTTACGTCACATACAACCCGCTGGAGAAACAGCCAGTTTAGTGTGGAGAAGATATTACTGAAGTGTCTGAGGACAGCTTTCGTAGCTTGTCAAATAAAAGCGTGTTTGCTTATAGGTCCTACTCTTTGTTACAGTTTTAACTGTGAAAGAGTGGATGCTCAAATGCACGGAGTTCTGCTGGGGAACTGGTGACAGTCTGGCTGAGAGCTTATGTGCCAGGGTTCAAGGGGAGGCCAACAAAGGGGACTTCATGTGGGTCATCTGCTACTGACTGCTCTCTCAAGACAAGAAAATGGATGAAGTCTTCTTTAAACAACTAGAAGAAGTTTCATGATTACATGTCCTTCAGCACGGGAGTGGGTAAGCACTAGAATAGGATCCCCAAAGATGTGGCATATAAATTCTTGGAGTTTTTCATAAGATGTGAACAAAGCCCTGTGCAACATGATCTAACTTGGACGATAGTTCTGTTTTGAGCAGGAGTTGGTCTGAATTGACCTCCTGGGGTTCATTCTAACATTTTTCTATGATTCTGTGATTTTAATGGAGAGTTGCTTATGGATTAATATGCAGTCTGCTTTGTAAATGGTAAAGTCTCTGTGTCTCTGTTAGAAATTTGTGATACAGATAGTGAAATGAAAAGACTTGCCTAGCTCCCGAGGGTTCTGTTGGATTAAATCATTTGTTTAGGAAAAAAGTAAAGAAATTCATGAGTTCTAAGACTCTATTATGCTATAGAACCACTCACTAATTAAATTTGAAGTGTTTTTGATAGAAGTTATTGTTACATGCTTCATGAGTGAATTAATTTAGATATATTGTTGCAAAGTGTCAACAGAAGAGAAGGAAATGAAACCTAGAAGACTTTTCACCTAGAAAACTTTTCTTACACTTTATTCTATCTTCATATTTTCAAACTATTCAAAATACCAGCTTCACACTTTTTGCTCATATAATATAAGGCATGCAAATAATAAGTAGGTTTATAACTTGTGTTTTCCTTTCCCCTACTATACACTGTTCTTGTTGTATTTCAATAGAAATTGCATAGATAAAACTTTCTTAGGGGCCTAGAAATCATTCTGCTTTTGATTTTCATGTCACTGCAGTGCTTCCTAAACACCCTGTTCTGCAAGGTGCTACGTATGTCTATGTACTGGAAACAAAACTTGAGCTTTCTTAATATCTTTCTCCTTATAGGCCTCTGTATAAAGAAGTCAGAATGCTCCCTCTGCACCTACATGAAGCACTGAGCAATCATAAAAGTAAATGTAAACAGCACCTCCCTGGTTTTAATTTTTGGTAATCAAGTTTATTAGCTTTCCATGTTGGGTTTGTGCCTTGTCTCTATGCTGTGCACATAGAGATCTGCGGAGTGTTTACATTGCTGTGATAATATTCCTTCAGCTGAGGCTCTGTTGACTATCAAAAAAAGCAGCAGGGGCAGGGCTGCTTTCCTACTGTAATGGCTCCCTCATTTTGTCCTCCTTCTCTCTTTGGAGTTCCTCTTTGTATCCTCTTTTCTTCTCTTCCAGCTCTTTCTGCAAGGCAATACATTCTTATGCCGTAATGAAAATGGTAATAAATCGGCCATAGCAACTACCTGCTCAGGTGTGCTCTTCTGTTAACTCCTTTCTGTCTTGAATGGTGACATTAGTTTCTCTGTCAGAAATAATTATTATTCCATCTTCTGGGGCTTGCTAATGAAATGCAGGAACACTTTAGCTTCTACAGAAATCACAGAGGTGAATATCCATCTATTTGCAGAAGGGAGTTTGGTTACTCTAGTACAGCATTTTGGGGTAGTACATTGTAAAAGAAGGAAGAGGAAGCTACTGAGAACTAGTATAAAGGCCTCTAAGGATCTGTGCTACACATGGGAAGACCTAAGGTAATTCTGAATTGTAATAGAGATTGTCTCAGCCCCAGTGCTGCAAGATGCAGAAGGATAAAGCTAAGTAAAGATGCCTGCACTGATTTAACAGCTTGCCATACTGAATGAGGGAGCTTTTGCTGTTTACTCCTGCTGATGATGTCACAAGTCAGTTGTCTCCCAATTGTGATGCTCACTGGACTGCTCATGAACTGATTCATTAGGCTTCATCAGCATGGCACAGAAGAGTATTTACTTCTCCCAACTTCAGTTTGCTGCTGGATTGTGGTGTTGAATTGGCCCGTGGAGGCGTCATACAAGCTGCAAACATGGCAAAAGGTGACCCAGGGAGTATCTGCCCCTTTTGTGGCAACAGAATGTTAAATCAGGTCAAGCTGCCCTGTGTTAATGTCACCATGAGAACATAAATGGCCTGTTACTGCAAAATTAACTCCATGATGGCTGAACTGCCTTGAATATTTCTGTGGATTGACAATGAGTTTTTACAGAAAGGCAATTCTTTCTGTGGCTGTTTTCAGCTCTTTTCTTCCCAGGGCATTGATCTTTCACATATAGCAAGCACAGATTCTTCTCGTGGCTCTTCTAGCAAAGACTGTCATGCCAATGTGGAAAACAAGGAGAATACAACAGAATTAATGATCTATACGTGGAAATCATCTCAGATGTTAGGGCATAGCTGATGTCAAAATACGTACCTTTCTGCTCTGAGAAATCAATAAACTGCAATTTGGTCATGTTGCAACTGCCTTAAGATAAGCATCCTGACCATTTGTGCTTTCCTTATAGCTGCACTGGAGTGCTCTGAAGCCTACTAATATCTTAGGTTTTGCATGCTACAAAGTGCTTACCTGCACAGACTTAAATTATATTGCCTGTTAAATAACCCTCTTTACTCATGGTGAGTCACAGTTAGCCAATATGTGTTCTTTGAGTTGTACAGAATAGTGGTGTTGCTGTGGCTATCACTGTTATATGTCATAGATTCATAGAATGGTTTAGGTTGGAAGGGACCTTAAAGATCATGTAGTTCCAACCCCCCTGCCATGGACAGGGACACGTCCCACTGGACCAGATTGTTCAAAGCCCCATCCAACCTACTTTTGAACACTTCCAGGGATGGGGCCTCCACAATTTCTCTGAGCAGTTTGTTCCAGTGGCCTCACCACCCTCATAGTGAAAAATTTCTTCCTAATATCTATTCTAAATCTCCCATCTTCTAGTTTAAAACCATTACCCCTCGTCCCATCACTACACTCCCTGGTAAAGAGTCCTTCCCCATGTTTTCTGTAGGCCTGCTTTAAGTACTGGAAGGCTGCTATAAGGTCTTCCCTGAACCTTCTCTTCTCCAGGCTGATCATCTTTGTGGCCCTCCTCTGGACTCGTGCCAACAGGTTGATGTCCTTCTTATGTTGGGGGCTCCAGAGCTGAACACAATATTCCAGGTGGGGTCTCATGAGAGCGGAGTAGAGGGGCAGAATCACCTCCCTCGCCCTGCTGACCATGCTTCTTTTGATGCAGCCCAGGATACAGTTGGCTTTCTGGGCTGCAAGTGCACATTGCTGGCTCATGTTGAGCTTCTCATCCACCAACACCCCCAAGCCCTTCTCCTCAGGGCTGCTCTCGATCCATTCTCTGCCCAGCCTGTATTTGTGCATGGGATTACCCTGGCCCACATGCAGGACCTTGCACTTGGCCTTGTTGAACTTCATGAGGTTTGCATGGGCCCACCTCTCCAGCCTGTCCAGGTCCCCCTGGATGGCATCCCTTCCCTCCAGCATGTCAACCGCACAACACAGCTTGGTGTCATCAGCAAACTTGCTGAGGGTGCACTCAATCCCACTGTCTTTTGGCAATTTTGTCTGCTCCTACCCATTTATTCTTTAAGATCTTCTATTGCAGAGATTTAGTATGTGTAGTCAGAAGCAGGGATCCATTTCAATTCTGTTGGTGAACAAGACATAGCAGCTTTAAATTTTAAAAACAAGTTAAAAATAGGCACCACTGTTATGGACATTTGTGTTTGTTGTGTGATTGCATCGTAATGCAAAATATGAAGCTTATTTTTTTAATAGTTTCCTGTTGTGAATTTCATTTTCTCAGAAAAGAGAGGCTAATAATTCTCAGTGGGATTTTTTGTGGTCAGATGTAAGAAATAAATATTTGCTCCAGAAGTTTGCAACGTCTGTTTCAATTGTTGTCCTGTTCAGGATAATTTTGTGGTTGGAGATTTCATACTATTTTATTTCTTTGTATTTCTTTTATTATATCAAGAAATTAGAATACTTGGCCTTAGATAGCACCATTTCTTCTGGCTAGTTTGTAGCACTTTATGCAGGGTACTTCTTTTAAACCTCACTGAGTCTGAAGTACAGAGTCTTTCTGACTCGTCTGAGGTCACTCTGGTAGACAGGAAGGTCTTTGATTTCTCAGCCCTGTATCCTGACCTCAAGACTACAAAAACTTCCCTGAATCCGAAGCCTGTAGTATTCCTTAAGTCTACAGTTCACTTTCAGATAAGGAGCTAACTAGTTCTTGGTCTTTGCAACTGCTGTTACGTCAAAGACAAATTGTTTTGACAAAGATAGTTATGCACTGTAGAAAAAAAATGCCACCAGGGAAAGTTCCACTTACTGTATCATAATTTCTGCTGTCAGTAAAAGTGGGGAGGGGAGGTGTCCCCCATTTGTCTGCATATTTCAAGCATTTTTCCTTGAAAATTATCTCAGAGGCTCAAATGAACTGTCCCCCAAACAGACACCTAAATACTTCACTGATTTTCAGTACTGCATACAAATCTGTAGTATTGGCCTGAATCACAGCAGTTTTATTCTCTAGACTCTTTAAAAAGAAACCGCACTGGTGTGACATTGGAATGATACACAAGTAAATCAGACTCCTGAACTTTGTGTGATCACCATGCGAAGGACAAATTGAAGTACACTCAACCTCCTGATAAAAAATGCAATTGAGAGAGAGCAATAAAAGGATATGCAGCTGTAGAAAAAAAAAATACGAGCGAAGGACAGAGTTCAGATTAAAGACAAAAGCTGAAGAAAGGCAAGACAAGAAATAAACAATGCTTTAAAATAACTCTTGTGAAAGTCCTGCAGTGTAAGGGGAAAAATGCTTTCTCCTGCCCTGACCTCTAAAGAGATGTCATCAGTTCTCTGAAACTCTATGTGAAAAGGAAGTGCTAACATCTGTTTCCCCATGTTCAGTCAGTGAATTTGATATTGTTTGAAGAAAGAAATTCATATCAAGAATTCAGTCACTTTGGCTGTCCTACCCAGCAGTGTAAGGAAAGCCCTCTTTTGCTGAGGCTTTTTGTGTTGAAAATGTATACTTGTAGCAAAGCTTGAATCAAGCTCTAAACTAAATTGGTTGAAATGAGAGTCTGGCAGGTTGCAGGGTGAATGATATAGGATCTGTGGGGTCCACTTCTTCCCCCAGTCACTACGAGATTAATTAATTCAGTTGTAAACGTCTTTCCTTCTTCTCTTGTTAAGACATACCTTAATAATTCCAACACCTCTGTGGTTCAGTTAAAATTACATCTACCTCTCAACCTTCAAGTATGAGGTCAATGGAATTAGTGACTCTGAGGAGACCTGCCATGTCTACTTTTTTGTTTCTTTGTATGTGAATGGCAGGCACAAGAGGGCAGATCCCATTCATGTCTTGGTCTATTTTCATTGCTGAATATCATTATCACAAAAACAGATCTCCTCACATGTGCTTTGATTGTTGTGTGAGAAGTGCAAACACATTTCCTGCACCTCCATAGTGGAAGACTGAAGTGAAAGGATGTATGGCAGTAGGTACGTGTGGGAATCAGTTGAATTTGTGCTGCCTGAACCTTATTGGTGACACAAAATTCATCTCTGTCAAAGTATTTAGTGTTACAGTACTTAACTTGCAAGTTCTTGCCTTTCAGAAGCAGCTGCTGATGGTCAGTGAAACTGATGTGGACTTTAGGCTTTATTGCTAAAAGACTGCTAAAACAAACCAGTTGATGAGAACTTACACAATCTTTCATGGATGCCAAGAAGGAGCTGCAAAGGTTGGCTGTATTCTGCATCCAAAACTGTAAATGTGATCATCTGAATAAAATTTCATTAGTTTTCTGTAGAAAGTATGTGACATTTCATAAGCTATACTGTTAATTTGTATTATAGGAGCACCTACGGCCTCAGATGGGACTGGTGCTATGTGTATGTAGGGATGCCTGTGAAATTTGTCACTGTAACCTTACATACCTGACTGAAGGTTTTATATGAGTATTTTACCAAAAGGTGTAATCATTTCTTCCTCACCTGAAGAGCTTAAATAAAGGCAGTCTGACTTATTATAGCATTTCATTGAGTCCTTGAAGAATTGTGTTCTACATTCTAAATCCACAGGGTGGATCCTTTAGACAGTCCTGCAGAAGGGTTTAAAAAAGAAATGTTGCCAATAGCAACTTGTTCTTCTGCTGGAACAAGCCAAAGTTATTTGAAAAGACAGCATAGAAACTGGGAAGCTGAGGAGGATGAATGGAAAGCTTGTGTGTTGGTATTTTGAAAATATAAATGAAACGGCCTCGAATTGCATCAGTCCTTCTTCTGATGTTCTTGGCCACCTCAGTATCAGCTTCCTGGATATCAGAGCCAATCAACACCATCTGTTATTGTCTAACAATATTGTCTAGATTCTACAGGATCTCTGATGTGCTGGTACAGGGGTGGTGGGGATGGCAATGCCTGTCGGGTTGGTGTTCTAGGCAAAGGATGAGGACCACATGAGAATCTCTTGCTCTTCTACGTGCAACTACTTTGTCTTTTTAGAGCTACTCTAAGTAGCTCTAGAGTAGAGGTCTACTTACTCTAGTAGAGTAAGTTACATGAGGGAGAGTGAAAAGTAACACAATAATTGAAGATTTCTGGAAGCAAAACGTAAAAGAGAAGAAATAAATTTCTGAGAACTTGCATATATAAGTAATGAATCTTGGAATGTCTTATACATGTTACTAAGCCTGAAACAAAAGAAAATAACGATAACACACGCACATTCTTTAAAAATGCTGTTAAGAAAGCATCACCGAGAGATGGGAATATTTCCTTATTTTCCTGTACTATTTACACTTAGCCACGAGATGGCAACCACAGACTGCCCACCAATCTGCGCATATTCGCCTCCTATTTATTTAACTTATATGACTTGACTGTAGTCTGGCAGAGCTGCTTTGCTTTCAAGGATGTCAGCAGAAAGAAATACAACTGTAAAATGAACATCAAGGGTTTGGTTCTTCTAATTCTGACTTATACTTGCTTTATATAAGTGTAGCTACATCATTTACAATTTGGGAGAGTGAGGAATCAGGCCTGCTGAATTCATATGTGTGCAAATATGTGCCTATGTAATGCTTTTAAATCCATAGAATAAATTCATTCTTTGAGAGTTACATTCTTCTCACAGCTCTTTTTCTGGTCTGGTTAGGTAAGGTCAGGTCAGGTCCTCAGCTTGTGGAAAGAGACAATGATACACATTCAATCGAGTTATATTGGCCTAAGCTAGTGAAGACAATAGTCCTAGTTTTACAGCATCTGGTGTCATGCAGCCTACTGACTACACTGACACTTGTTAAATCTCATATAGTCTATGTAAGAGAATCTGTTCAACTTTCTCCAGCCCCATTGACTCTTTCCTTCCTTCTTATGCCTTTTTTGATCCCTCATGACGCCTACTGAGTAGGAGATACAATAGTACTGTAGCTTATTTTGAGTATTCCTCCTATGAAGAGCCTGCTAGGACACCACCTTGTTTCAGCCCAGCCTTCCGCATTTGACTAATGTTAAAAAAATACCTCTGTTCATCCACTCTGACATCATCATTAGCATGAAAGTTGGTCTGACTTATATACTTTGAAAGCAGATGCTTAAATTCTTCAGAGATGATTGTTAGCATTTTGCAAAGATGGAGTTCTGCTGGACTGGACGCTGTGCAAATTTTTTATGGGATAGGACATTCTTAGAAGAGGACTTACAGTCTAAACACTGGGCGGGAGTTATCAACAGGATGGGAAGGGACACATCCAAGATCACAGAGTTTATCTAGACAGGACCAAGAGAGATCCCAGCTATTCTGTGTTACTAACACTATAGCATTCACTGAACAAACAATATCACTTAAGCCTATTGTTTTACTGAGGTCTTAGAACTAGTTTCAATTTCTGTGTAGTGGCTACTTAGTTTAGAAATTACTGTCCAAGGAGGACACAAGAAGAGCAGCACAATAAGCCGAGTTTTCCTGCGAGCTGCCAGATGTGTGCTTTGTATTCGGCTTTTAATTTGTGTGCTGTGAGTTTTTCTGATCTGGCAGGAGTTGGGGAACATCCAAAGATCTATTCTATATCTCCCCTCTTCCAGTTTGAAGCCATTACCCCTTGTCCTATCACTATATGCCCTTGTAAAAAGACCCTCTCCAACTTTCTTGTAGGCCCCCTTCAGACACTGGAAGGCCTCCCCAGAGCCTTCTCTTCTCCAGGCTGAACAATCCCAACTCTCTCAGCCTGTCCTCATAGAAGAGGTGCTCCAGCCCTCTGATCATCTTTGTTGCCCTCCTCTGGACCTGCTCCAACAGGTCCATGTCCTTCTTATGTTGGGGGCTCCAGAGCTGGATGCAGTATTCCAGGTAGGGTGTCATGAGGGGAGAGGGGCAGAATCACCTCCTGTGCCCTGCTGGCCATGCTTCTTTTGATGCAGCCCAGGATGTGGTTGGCCTTCTGAACTGCGATCACGTGCCAGTTCATGTTGAGCTTCTCATCCACCAACACCCCCAAGCCCTTCTCCTCAGGGCTGCTCTCGATCCATTCTCTGCCCAGCCTGTATTTGTGCATGGGATTACCCTGGCCCACATGCAGGACCTTGCACTTGGCCTTGTTGAACTTCATGAGGTTTGCACAGGCCCACCTCTCCAGCCTGTCCAGGTCCCCCTGGATGGCATCCCTTCCCTCCAGCAGGTTGACCGTCCCACACAGTTTGGTGTTGTCGATGGAAAGGTGAAGCGAGGTGGCAGGGTGCAGCTCAGGTCACCTAGTTGCAACCAACACATTAAATAAGTTACCAGGAAGGAAGCTGTGATGATGTCCCTTGATGTACCTAGGAGGGAGCACAAAGTGAGAGCCACTTGGATGGATCCATTATACTTATGCCCTCCCTCTTACACATTGGCTGAAGGAGAATATGAGAGTACAAGTGTACAAGTGGATTGAGAACTGTCTGAATGGCAGAGCTCAGAGGACTGTGATCAGCGACACAGGCTAGTTGGAGGTCAGTAACGAGTGGTGTTCCTCAGGGGTCAGTACTGGGTCCTGTCCTGTTCAATATATTCATCAATGACCTGGATGAAGGGATGGAGTGTGCCATCAGCAAGTTTGCTGATGACACTAAACTGGGAGGAGTGGCTGATATGCCAGAAGTCTGTGCCGCCATACAGTGTGACCTGGACAGGCTGGAGAGTTGGGCAGAGCGGAACATAATGAAATTCAACAAGGGCAAGTGTAGGGTCCTGCACCTGGGGAGGAATAACCCCATGCATCAGTAAAGGCTGGGGGTTGACCTGCTGGAGAGCAGCTCTGTGGAGAAGACAACAGGACGACCATGGGCCAGGAATGCACCCTTGTGGCCAAGAAGGCCAATGGTATTCTGGGGTGCATTAAAAAAAAACGTGGCCAGCAGGTCAAGGGAGGTCATTCTCCCCCTCTACTCTGCCCTGGTGAGGCCACATCTGGAGTACTGTGTCCAGTCCTGGGCTCCCCAGTTCAAGAAAGACAGGGAACTACTGGAGAGAGTCCAGTGGAGGGCTACAAAGATATCAACGCTCTCTTATGAGGAAATGCTGAGACCTGGGTGTTTAGCCTGGCGAAGATAAGACTGAGAGGGGATCTTATCAATGCTTATAAACATCTAAAGGGTGGGTGTCAAGACAATGAGGCTAGACTCTTCAGTGGTGCCCAGTGACAGGACAAGGGGCAACGGGCACAAACTGGAACACAGGAAGTTCTGTCTCAACATGAGGAAAAACTTTTTTACTCTGAGGGTGGCAGAGCACTGAACCAGGCTGCCCAGAGAGGTTGTGGAGTCTCCTCCTCTGGAGATATTCAAAACCTGCCTGGATGCATTTCTGTCCAACCTGCTGTAGGTGAACCCTTTTTGGCAGGGCTGTTGGACTAGATGATCTCCAAAGGTCCCTTCCAACCTTTACCATTCTGTGATTTTGTGAGGCTGAAGCAGGGTAATGTCTTGGTTCTGTAAGCAGCCATTTCAGTTTTCTTATCCTTGGTTTTGATCTGAGGACTGATCTTCAAAAGGGACATGGTTGTGAAGTTGATTCTTAAGTATCTTCCTGTCTCAGTTCTACCTTAAACAGCAGTGTACACATTTGGAACGCTGCGCAGATGAGAAATCACAGGCCTACTTCTTTCCTTCCCACATATTTCATTTGCTGGTAGCTTTTCTGAAAGGCTTTACCATTGACTGCTTCCTGACCTACTTTATTTCATATGTGTCGACCAGGAAGGATTTCAGCAGTTACTGTTCATTCTCTTCTGGATAGAAAAGCTGGCAATACTATTTTTATTTTCATCTTAGAAAAAAATGAATGTTATTAATGTCCTAAGGCAAGGTCATCATTTGCCTTCAGTTTAGGTAATGTGAAAGAACAGGCCTATTAGAGCTTTTTCTTTGAATATTAACTACCAGTCCTTCACTAAAATAAAAGGTGCTTCATCCTTATATTTTCAGGATGTTTTGAGTCCAACATGGATACCCTGAGCTGTTGGTGCCTTCCTGTTTCCAGTCTGAAGATGAAGTGGTCACTCTTGAATAGCTAAGCTACTATTCAATTCTGTTAGAGCTTTTGAAACTTCCTAATGTCTTAGAAAAAAAAATAAACAAAAAAAAAAATCAGAAAAAATGCAATTTCACACAGCTGAGAGTATAAAAGTGACCCTTGCCGCCGTGAAACAATATCATGATTCATAATAAAAAAAATGTTTTTATTCAAGCTAGTATTGCACTAGAGCAATGGTAAAACCTGAAAAATGCTTTTATTCAAGCTAGTATTGCACTAGAGCAATGGTAAAACCTGACCTCCTAGAATATATATTGTGAAATTTGTAGATCTCGAATTGGTGCTATATTATAGTCTTCACTTTCAGTAGACAGATAGGAAAGAATAGGGAAGGATGAACATGTTATATTGCTGTTACTTAAGAGGGACACAGACTATAGAGCACTGCAGGAACTGTAAATTACTTGCCAGTGTCCTCTTTGCTGCAACACCAGAGTTATATTCTTTAAAAATGCATTTGCAGTGCTACTGTCTGTGGAATATTTACATTATGACAGAGTCTTGAGGTTGCTAAGTGCTTTGGTTGGGATTGGGAGATTATTTTTTTTTTATGGTAGATAAAGTGCTATTGCAAACTTCTTTATCTGGTGTTTTGCTGGGTTGTTGGGATACTTCATAATTTTTTGAATGGAGTCATTAGTAAGGATGAAGCTACGGTGCTTAGCCAGCTACTCTTTATAACAGGAGAAATGTTTGTAAAGCTCGGTTTGACTGTTGGTCCTTGCCTTGATCCTACTGCTTCAGGAACTGGTTGTGCAAGGACTGTACTCTTGGACCTTTTTGATGTGTTCTGTGCTGCCTGGCAACAGAAGAGCTTGGTGGTTATTTTTACCAGATGTTATACATGAGGAAATTCCATCTTGCATATTTGTTTTTTTAGGATAGAAACATCTTGAACTTTTATTATTATTACAGAAGATATCTGTTTATATTCCAGTGAGCAATGTTGGTGCTGCTCCTGAGACCACATGAAAATGCCTCTGCCTTTACATCCCCATCGACTGTACTCTTTACAATATATGCTCTTATATCTTTGCCTGCTTCTCATATGCCACATTGGAATGCATGTTTGGGGGGAGAGAGTGTTATCCAACAACTGCAATAGAAACATGAATTAAGACTTTTAAAAATGGCTAGGTATTGCAAGAATTCAGTTTGAGAGAAAGCAACAGAACTTATCTTTTTGTTGCTGTTGTTCATTTGGTTTTGCAGACAGGGATGAGAATCTACTGTTCCAAAATCAGTTTCTCTGAGTTGTGTGAAGGTTTACATCTGAGATCCTGTCTTTATTCTGGGTCTGACCTGATATGTCAACTGGAAAATAACCCCCTGTGTTATTTTGGGGATTCACTCTTCCTTGGAATAAAACACACTCAATTTTATTAAATTTTCAGTTTCATTCACATAAATGTATAAGGTGGTCCTCAAATGAAAATTGTTACAGTGAAACAGGGCTTACTTTTTCACTTGCTTATACTCTTACAACTATGTAGAGGACAGTAGAACAAAGGGAGAAAGTGATCAAGCTAGAAAAGAAGGACTGCTTCTGCAATCATAGCGACAGCATAGCAATTGTACCTACAAAAATCTTATTGAATAACTGAATCATGCATTGGAACAAAGGGAGGAGGCAGAAAATGAGATGGACATAATTGAATGGGTCTGTTCAACAGCCTAGATCAACAAGAGATTGGCTAATCAGATTCACTGCCTTGAATTTCACCCCAAAATAATTTGGAGGGTAGTTTTGTTAAAGAAATGCAGTGTTTTCTGTATGTGATACCATAAAAAAAGCATTGCAGTGTTCCAGGCCAATGGGTGTGGAGGACATGAATGGTGGTGTGAGGTTAAAAATGAGCACTGTAATCACATTAGTCAAGGAATATCGTGCTGTTGCTTATACCTATTTTCTAACTAATGTGTGTGTTCAGTTTCCAGCATACCCTAGGATACTATGACCCATAGACTCCTCTGTGTATGAAATAGATGAGAAATCAGCAGAAGGGGAAGGAGTCTCAAATCAGAATATTGCCCACTATGCTGTGACGTGGCATCCTTTCCTTCTACTACAGTCTACCCTGTCCCATCTCCACCACTGTCTCACTCAGGCAATCAAGCTCCCCCTACCTTCACCCTTTTTTTCCCCCTTTCTACCCATCATTCAGCAATACACATCAATGTGACTTAGTTGTCTCTGCAGATTGTTGACAGGTACTCAGTCTATTTTATAAATGAGGTCCTATTCTATTTTAGGTCAGCAAATCTACCTAGGCTCAGGCAATTGCTTTCCAGTTACTCTGTGCTTCTGTAAAAGTTGCTGTCATAAAACTTCGCATCAGGAGTATGAGAACTCACTCCCTTCCTGGCCATAATTTGTGCCATAGTATTTAAAAGAGCTTTGAATAATCTTACTCATTTTTCAAATGATTCCCACAAAAAAACCCTCATATTTGACTTTTAATTCTGTGTATATTCGTGTGCTATCATTGTCCCCATAGTGTTTGAACTCTTTTTAGTTAAAAATCAGACTAAAACCTGATGTCTGTGTGGCTCCCTGTTTTCTGTTCTCGGAGGAATTTACAGTTTTGTGTCCTATCCACTGGACCACGAGGGCAGCAATAGTATTCCTGAATGTAATCTTTCTTCACACACTGCCTTGATAATGTCTAATAGTATTCTAGCATTGTTGCAATTGTTGCATTAAAATCTTTCTTACATTTTTCTTTTTTTTTTTTTTTTATTACTATCATTCTAGTCTGGATCATGTCCTTTAAATTTAATAGGCAAGTCTGAAATGAGAAACATGTCCTCAAAACTGCTGCTTGGTATAGCTTCCATAGAAAATTTCTGTTGACCTTTGGACGTGTGTTCTGATGTCATGCTTTTAGAACGCTTTTCATGATGATTTCCACAGCAGCGATATTTGAATAAAAACCCTCTGAATTGAAATATTTTCAAGTAAGGGTGTGAAGACAGATGATGCTTAGTTTCTAAATCATGTACCATTTATTTGAGATGAGTCAGTTACATTGTTAGATGTCTGTCTTCTTGCAGCCCATTTGAACAATGTTTATAGACTTGAGTCCTGCTTATATTAGTCAGTGACAAATCTCAAACTGTAATGAAAGTAAAGCTACACCTCTTTGTTTAGGACTTATTTTAGGATAGATGCCAAAGCCCACAGACGATATGAAGAAATCTTAAGATGGTGTGGTCTGATGACACAGTATAAATTCAGGTTTTGAATTCTGTTATAAACACCACATGCATACATTTTCTTGAGTGGTTTTCAAATAATAATAGTGAAACAGTTTGTTTCATTTAGGATGAAACTTCCCTGTGCAGTGTTTGTAGTCTGCGAATTGCAGTTCTGTGTTAGGATGACAGCCAAAAGGTGAAACTACTAAGGAACAAACAAGCAATTCATTTGTAACAGCAATACTGCTTCAAGTAGAATTGCATAACCGGAGTGAAATCTTGACAAAGTAAGAAGCTGGGATTTTTTCTGGGATTAGAGCTCTACATTAGGAAATTCACATGTTTTCCTGTAAATTGTAGTCTGGGTGGGGTTATCCTGCCCAATTTTGAGATTGGCTAGGATGCTTTCTCTAAGTTAGATAAGAGTTTGATCAGATTTGATAGCTTTTTTGAAGAGCAGGAGTAATGGCTTTTACTCTCCAGGATTAATGTGTGTTTCTCATGAGCAGTTTAAGTTTGAAGACCCTGTCACAAAGTCTCCATTATGATTAAAGCTGTCACTAACTGAAAGCCAGGTCAATCTCAAAAAGATTTTCAAATATATCATGCTGCCAACATCCTTTTCTTGCAGGGTATTTATACTTGTCATTATAGTAGCTGTCTGAAATGAATAGCAGTAGTGATATCAGTCCTTTGTGAACTTTGCAAAGAGGTGGTACTTGCCTCTTTTTAGAAAGCGTAGCAAGAGTGGAAAGAAGTTCTTACTGGGCTGAGTTTGGTTTTTGGTTAGTATTTTTTCTTCTCTGGGCAGTGGGGCACACTGGCTGGTAAGAATTTAGGGACAGTAAAGTGCCAATGTTGCCATGTATAACGAAAAGACCTTTTTGCGGTGAAAATAAGGGTGAAAAATATCAATCAGCTCCCTAAGAGGGCCAGACTCTGCGTTTACCTACTGTCTGTATTTCTGCTTTCTTCTGTTATTTTCCATTTTTTGCCTTGAGTGTCACAGTGAACAACTGCTGTTTATGCCTCTTTTTAAGTAGTTTCTGTTCACTATGCAGCACAATTACTAAGAAAATTAAATAGAGATTAAGGGTTGATTCAGTGCTTGAATCTTAGGCCATTTCAACTAGCATCTTCATTCGAGCATTTTTCGCTCAGTAGGCTAACCAAATGTATTATTTTTGTTTAGAAATTTCTTAAGCCCGCCTTGGTATCAGATGGTTAGGTTACGTTTCTGTAACACTAATCAAGTGCCATCATCTGTCCTCATGCATCTCTATCGGTCAGCTATGCACATTGACTCAACTGTGCCAGGAGACAAAAAATGATAATGATTTTGTTCATGAGAGACCAAGTATCTGGGATCCGTTTTCACTCACAGTTTTAAATCGGTGCAGTCCTTTCTGCAGCAATGTCTGTCACTGAAGGGCATGTCCAGGACTTTACTGCCAGCTTATTTAAAGTAAACTGTATAATCTGAAGCAGGAATCCTGAAGCCTGGACATTCCTTCCTGGGCTTAAAATGTGTGTGAGGGAAAGACTTCGAAAACAGAAGACTCTCTGCTGCACCTTTGACTGATAGCATCAGACACAGTGGGTACAAAAACAGTGCCAGTATGAAAGCAGTGAGAAGTGCGGAGAGCTGAACTGATGATGTGCTTAGATAAACCCAAGAAAGAGATGCTTATTGGACTTGAGTATCAGTGTGTGATAAGCTGTGTGCTCTTTCTGTTACTGGAATGCCAAGGATGCTGTCTTGGTCTGTCTGTTCTTGTGGGAAGGATAATCCATCGACATCACCCTTTTTTTCCTCTCAGTATGGCAAAAGGAGCAGGCATCGTATCCTTAGTGCATGTATGTCTGGGTAAACCTCCCCCTGCAACGACAAGCTGATGGTGGGGCCAACACTGTCAGTGAGGCTTACAGGGCTTGTGGAGCCTGGTGCAGAAACCTTGCGTGCACAGAAAGTCACCAGACTCGCTGCACATTCACTGTCCGCTAAGTAGGTCTTGCACAGATGCTGTTAGGGCTGTTTTGTGCTGGGCCCCTTTCACATGACGGGTCTAGGACTGACATTATCCATGACTGAAAACAGCACTGACAAACTTACTAACTCTTATATCCCAAAGCATCCAGGCTGACTGAAAAAGCTTGATAGTCACTGGAGCTCAGAAGCCCCTATCCCAGGTACCTGCTGAAAAATGGCAAACCTGTAAAAATGCATGAAGTAGTTGTTTTTCTCTTTATATTGCTCTTGGAGTTGTTCAGAAGAAACATCTTCCAAGCTTTCTTTGGAGGAGGATCCCAGTTCTCCCTTCAATGTACCCGTAAAATGAGCAAGCCACTGTCATCAGACTGTCTTTTCCTCCTCTAAGGTTTGTATGCTGTTTTTACAGGATTTTGGACGCCTTGTGAATGTACAACTTGGAACGCTGGTCGGTTTTGCTGACAGTACTTCCACAAACTGTATGTGTGCCTGTGTATTTCCTTATCTGATCTTCAAAATAATACTTGGGACTGTCAGCATAACCTTCTGCATTTTTGCAGAAAGCCAATTAACCCCTCTACACCCCTTTAAAAGCAGCCAGAATTCATTTGCTAATGCTCACTGAAGTGCAACTGCTTTACTCCTGTATCTTAAAATAGCATTTTTAAACTCCTGCAGTTAATAGCTTCCTTGGAAAGAAACCTTATTTGAATCAAAATAGCGTTACTGGAACTTCGCAAAGGCATGTGCCCTTTATTTTTTCTCTGGAGCCCTAAAAATATAAGTTTCTTTTCCCCTGGATATACCACCTTACAGCTAATGAAGACCTTGGGTATTCCAGGACAGGAAAGCTAAGCAGGTTTGTATTCTAAAGCTGTTCTTTGTAGGTCTAGTTAAACATAGTATTTATGTCCTTACCCTTTAAGAAGACTGACTTCAGTGGAGACTTTCAGTCAGGTTTTTAATTTGGCATAGGTTCCTGTGTAATCAAAGGCCTTTTCCCAATTTCTGTTTATTTTTTATGAATAATATAACGTATGGTATTTGCGTATTGTATGTATGTGCTACTTTTGTGTACTCGATGTGAAAAGATAACTTACTTTTCCATGTTTTTAATTAATGAAATGGCAATAAAAAGAAACTTCCTAAGTTGGTTGTTCAGAGCTACACACCTGCATCTAAACAAAGGGGTCTTAAGTATTTAAGTTACCTCCCAGTATTCTTTTTCTTCAAATATTTGCCAGGACTTTCTTAAGCAACAAAACTAAACTTTCCATATTATTTCCCCTTTGGTAATTTTTTCCTCAAAATCTAAAATACCAGTTTGTTAACTGAAGTCATCCAAGTGGGAGCCATACTAGGAGAGGAAGAAGCAGAAAACATCCAAAGAAGATTAAAATAACTTTGCTGAAAACACCTCTGGTAACTTGGCTTGGTTACCAGCTCTCAGCCCAGAGCATTCGAAAATTTGCACTGGTGTTTCATTCATTTGCGTATTTTACAAAGTGGGGGACTCAAGTTTTTTTTTCAATTTGTCTTTTGGCAGTCTAAGTGAACTGGTAATTTATGCAGCTGCCTATCTGAAGTATGTCATTACCCAAAGGTCTTCAGACATCATAAGCCCACATCTGAAAATGAATGAATATCTGTATTGTCTCCATTGTATCTAACATTTTTTCATGTCAAGGAAATATGCCTCGTAAATTAACAACAGGCCAGTTGTACTAAATAGACACTATTCCATGTTATTATCTCCTTAGTTGCTTCAGCTGTCTATCCATGAGCTAACAAGCAATACTGTGTGATACCATTTTAATAGCTTCAGATTAGGCTGCAGAAATGCTCCAAAAATCTAAGAATTGTTCTTAGCATGCAGGATTCTTTATATTGAATTTAGAGAAAGTATTAGACTGCTGCATCATCGAAGCTACCTGAGATATTCCTGGCTTCTTGTTTGCTGCAGAATATAGCCATCTAAAGAGATGCCATCTTTACAAGAGGCAAAGATTAATCAGGCAAATCAAAATAAAGAGGAAAATCACAAGTATGATGAGGTGCATCTGCAAAATGAGGTTGTTAGATCACTGTTAATTAAATAATGATTTTTAAAAGGCACATAAGAAATAATTTTAATAAATGCAACATTTTTTTTCTTACTTTTAACACCAGTTATATTTGTGTATACTTCTTTCATTAACAATGCGTATCATCTTACATGTGGCAAACACTTAGCTTTTTTCCTTTGTATATTGTTTGAAGCAGAAAGCAATATATGAAAGAAAAGCGGACAGGAAGAGGAAAATTCCTTAAAAAAAAAAAATTTAAAATGCTTTTCTTTCAAAAGATAAGAAAAAGCACACATAATTTTTGCAAGAGTTTCTTTGTTGAAATAATAATTTTCCAATTATTTTTTTTAACATGATCCTTTTGACTACCTGAAAAAGACAATATTCCTGAAACAAAGTCACTAGTTTTAGATAAACATTTGGGAAAAAAAGAAAAGGAATAGAAACTTTTTCAAGCAGCAGTGGCAAGGGAATCCTATTGTAAAAAATTTAACTGAGTATTGTTTTACTCAAGGCAGCAGTTTCCATAAGTGAGGACTTGAATGTTTTCCTGAGCCCAATTCAGAGCACCCTGAAGTCTATTAAGAGCCACAGCAGCAAGTGATACTGATGGAGATAGGTGAAATGAGGTATAAAATCTGAAACTGAATTGAATGCATTTGAAGCATTTCAAGTATATTTACTACGATATAAATTGCAACACTGAATCTTGAATTAACTCTGAGGCTGTATAATTCTTCAGAATAGACTTTCCTTATTGCACATAGCATCTACCCTTTGCAGGTGAGTTTTAGGTTGTGTACTATGAAAAAACATTGAGCAACTCTAGCTCAGTGATTTCCTAAGCCAGAATTCATTGCAGCCAGTGAGTGTAGTCTGAAGAAGAAGTACTACTATGTGTTTGTTCTGCTATTACACTCTTCTGTTTATAGCTGTTGAAGATAAAATTCTGGACTACAAGGACCCTTGAGTTGACCTGGTATAGTTATTCTTAGGCAGTCTAATTAATTTGCTCATGAATGAAAAATAGGAAGAGACTACCCACAGTGAGGGCGTAATCTCCTTTTTCGGAGGCTTTTAAGGGCAGGTGACATAAATTTATGTGGCATCTGAGGGGAGAGAGAATGACTAAGCAGGGAGATGGGCTCTATCCTTCGATTGTACTTCATGATTACAATGTTAAAAGTCAGGGAAATGTGCCAGGAGAAGGCAAGAGTGTGCTATTAGAAAAAAGCGTAATCTGAAGTATTTTTTCCAGTCACTTGTGCCAGTGACATACATGAATAATCCACCCACGAGGGATGCTGTGCTAATGGCAATGCCATTGTGTATTGCATTTGTGTCAGACGTGCACTGCTCGTGGCCCTTCTCCATATTAGAGAACAGGGAAGATGTGTTTCCAGGTGAGCCACTAATGCTCTGTCAGGCAGGCAAGCTTCATCACTCACTGAATAAGCAATAACATATTGATCATTCAGGAAACATCTCCTGTAGAGCTGCTTGCCCTGGAAAAACAATCCTTGACTAATTGGTACATTTTGTAGAAGCAGATTCTACAATAAGTCTTAAATGAGTTCCATTTCACGTTCTGTATTTTCAGCCAGGTATGTTGTGTTTTTTTTATAGAGGATGCTTAAATATTTGTCCTGAGTTCACCGTTTAGTGCTAAAAAATTGTACTAACACCCTTTTCTTAGATCTTTAATGACTTCAGATCTTCTAAGTTTCTCAGATCTTCTCAGAGTCGGGAAGAAAATGGAGCTTAAGTACGTAAACTTCTACTGTACTTCCACTGTACCATGAGGAGCAGAGAATTGCTGATGGCTTCCAATGGTGAAAAAAGAGGCTGGACAATTAGGACAATTTTTAGAATCATAGAATCATAGAATTGTTAAGGTTGGAAGGGACCTTTAAGATCATCAAGTCCAACCATTATCCTAACCTGACAAAAAACACTTCTAAACCATATCCCCAAGTACCTCATCTACCCTTTTTTTAANCCTGGCTTAACTTGAACCCATTTCCTCTCGTCCTGTCACTTGTCACGAGGGAGAAGAGGTCAGTCCCCATCTCTCTACACCCTCCTTTCAGGCAGTTGTAGAGAGTGATAAGGTCTCCCCTCAGCCTTCTCTTCTCCAGGCTAAACAGCCCCAGTTCCCTCAGCTGCTCCTCATCAGACTTGTCCCCCAGACCCCTCACCAGCTCTATTGCCCTTCTCTGGACACGCTCCAGCACCTCAATGTCTTTCTTGTAGTGAGGGGCCAAAAACTGAACACTGCACTCGAGGTGGGGTCTCACCAGTGCCGAGTACAGGGGGATGATCACTTCCCGAGTCCTGCTCACCACACTGTTCCTGATACAGGCCAGGATGGTGTTGGCCTTCTTGGCCACCTGGGCACACTGCCGGCTCATATTCAGCCGGCTGTCCACCAACACACCCAGGTCCTTCTCCGCTGGGCAGCTTTTGAGCCACTCCGCCCCAAATTGTATATAAATTAAATTGTATATGGACTGAAACATTTTAATAAGCCATGTAAAATACTGCAGAGTACTTCCTTTTCTGTAATGCAGCATTCTTCTGCCCATAAGCAAAAATAGACTTTCACTGACGCTGATAGAACTGGTGGCTGATTGTACTTTATAGTCCTCATTCAAGGGTCCAGAGCAAATGGTTATGTTAATGAAATAAGTCACCGAGTGAACTAGAAAAATATAATATTACTGCAGTCTTGATCTTTTCCCAGAACTGACTGAGATGAATCTTGGCAGCTTGGGATTTTCATATCCGAAAAGTCCATAAACATTTTTTTTAACTTTCTATCAGTATTCTCTCTCATAAGTCTTTCAGTAGAGATATATCTGAACCTCATGCAGCAAAAAAATCTGGCAAGGTTAAGTTAAGTATAAGAAATAAAATGGGCATAATCAAAATTCTGTGGCCTGACACTAATAAAGAGTGTTAAAATCCACTTATCACACAACCCCTCCTAGATTTGGTATCTATGTAGCAAAATAGAGTCATTAGCTGCAACTCCATAGCTATCTTTTTCTACCCAATCAATGGAAATGTCTAGAGAGAAAAAATGGCATATATTGGAGAGGCTGCAATTGCATTTCAGAGCCATAGAAAAATCCATGATTTAAACATCAAACAATGAATCTTGAATTGAAATGCTTCTTTGTATTATCTGAAAATGTTAAAGTTGGAAGTACATCAAAAGTTACAGACAGATATCTAAGTGCCTTCTGAAGTGGATAGGGATGCCTGAAAACCCTCTCTGAACTTGACTTAAAGGGAGGACTTGATCATAGAAAATAGGGTTGCAAAGGAGCACAGATGAAGAAAAGGATGGTATACATGAAGTAGGTGTACATGAAATAGATTTCATTTCTGAAAGGTGCCTATCCAACAAATCCTTAAAGTCTTCTATGGCAGAGGTTCCACCAACTTTGATTGACAACTTATTCCTGTGCTTCATTGTCCTTATTACCAAGAAGCTTTTCTTCTCCAATGTTAAACAAAATCTCTACTGCTGTAATTTAAAACACTAATACTGGTTTTACTCATGATAGGCATAGAGAGGAGTTTATTTCCTTTATCTTTTTGTGGCTACCTCTTATATATTTGAAAAGTCAATACACATCTCCCTACTTTTCCCTCTCTAAAGAAAACAGCTCCATTCTTTTCTTTTGTAAATGTTGGTTGTCTTTTTACTAGCCCTGTTCCCTGAGCTTTCTCCAGTTGATCCACATCGTTTCTGGATTGCCATGTGGAAAATTAAGTGACTTTACATACCAGACATGTAAAGAGGTGTCCTGGAAGAGATACAGATGGTAGACAATAGTCTTTAGTCTGACAGAATGGAATGCTCCCAGATTCATGCATACGGAAAACTGAAATGCAGGCGTAGGTGAAGCTGTGTTTAATCAGGCAAATGAACTGTCATTCAACTTCGTCAAAATCTGGTGCCCCAGATAGGTTGTATGGCATTCCCAGATGATATATCAATTGCATTATGAATTCAATATATCTAGAGTGAGGTTCTGCTGCACCACACCCTTATGAAGCTGAGACTTCTGTGCTTTAGAAGGTGTGAATTGAAGTATGAAGTAGCTGTCATTTCTTTGAACAGGCTGTTAGCCTCAGTCAGCTGAATTAGCGTGTTTTGGTGTGCTGGACCGAGGTAGCCATTCTAACAGACAGATATCCCAGGTGGAGTGATTTATGATATACCAATTTTATCATTGGTTCCTTTACATCCATTGCTTCCCTCACATTTGATATTTTGCATGAAACACACCACCTACTTTGAGTTCAACAGCATAGGGTTCTGCTGGAAAGAAAAGCTTTATCTGATACCTCCTAGAAGCACCTGGCATTTGCTTATAAGTTTACAGAAAAAAAGATTTCTCAATATGATGTTGTGCTTGAGAAATATCATTCAGTCAAAACCCAATGTTTATTTCACAAGACAGAGGAGTTAGCACTATGTCTATTAACTTTTCTACACTAGAGTCTTTTACTGTATAAATAATGAGGTACATAAGATTAAAAGGCTAAGGCAAACTTTACTAAATCATTGCTTTTCATGTAAAGTAGCTATAGAAGACAGTTAAACACACATTTTGCCCAAAAGAGAAGAAGGTGTAATGGCCTTCAGCAGTTAGCATAACCTCTGTGAAGGATATTTGGTGTGTATGATGCAAACTGAGGTGGAGAAAGGAGAGGTTGGAACTGAAGTTGGAAGAAAGAATCCATCTAAGTTTAGAAATATGGAGAATAGGCTAGAAGACTGCAGGAAAGATGCTTGCTGTAAGCCAGGAAACTGCTTTAGTTTGTCTTCATCCCTTGTGTTCAAGAGGGTTCAGATGCTTATAAACCACCAGCAGCATCAAACATATGCTGTCACCTA
The DNA here is from genome assembly GCA_013398815.1 of Ibidorhyncha struthersii. Classification (NCBI taxonomy): domain Eukaryota; kingdom Metazoa; phylum Chordata; class Aves; order Charadriiformes; family Charadriidae; genus Ibidorhyncha; species Ibidorhyncha struthersii. The sequence goes on along the minus strand of VZSZ01000938.1, from coordinate 306,435 downwards.
GCTTTTTCACAATTTCTTATTCTACCTGATTTAAAAGAAGCCAATTTAGCTTTTCTTTCTGGTCAAGAAGGTAACGTGAAGAATCAAGAAGATACGCCGTGAGCTAGTACCTACCTGTAATAATGTAGAACAAATAGTGAAATAACTTTATTCAATCCAAAGACCATTATATTTTTATTACCATAAAGAGCATTAAAAAAATGGCATTTAGTTGAATACTTTTGTTAGAACAATACAGGCAAAATGTCTAGGCATGCTGAAACACACAGTTACAAAAGTCTTTCCTGTAATGGTGAGAAAGCTTAGACAGAGGCCATTTGGCCAGAGGTCAGGATGTCCCAGCTTACATAAAAGTATATAAAGACAGCTTATTTTCTTAGTTCAGCATTGTAGCACAAATAAATGACTAGGTGTGAAGGCATATCTCAATGGCCAAGCTAAGTCACCCAAGTCTAATAAAACTGAAGAATTTGCTCTCAGAAAACAGATTGGTCCAGAAATGATGCAAGTCCTGGACATGCAGTAGAAAGTCAACTAGCTGAAGAGTGCCAAAAGCTAAATATTGAGGAAAGAATCAGCTGTCTCTGACCTGTGGAGATCTGTGCTATCAGCATACCAATGGCTGTAAAGCTAAACTGATGATAAAACAATTTATGAATGTTTAGCTGGACTTGAAATCTACAGAAAGCCAAGGACATGAGCCAGCTATGTGCCCTTGCAGCAAAGAAGGCTAATGGTATCCTGGGCTGCTTTAGACAAAGTGTTGCCAGCGGGTTGAAGGAGGTGATCCTTCCCCTTTTTTCAGCAATGGTGAGGCCACACCTGGAGTACTGTGTCCAGTTCTGGGCTCGTTAGTACAAGAGAGACATGGACATACTGGAGACAGTACAGCAAAGGTCCAGGAAGATGAGGAAGGGACTGGAGCATCTCTTCTGTAAGACAAGGCTGAGAGAGCTGGGACTGTTCAGCTTAGAGAAGAGAAGGCTCAGGGTGATCTTGTCAATGTCTATAAATACCTGAAGGGAGGGTATGAAGAAAATGAAGCCAGGCTCTTTTAAGTGGTGCCCAGTGACTGGACAAGGGGCAATGGATACAAACTGAAACACAGGAGGTTCCCTCTGAACATCAGGAAACACATTTTTCCAGAGAGGTTATGAGGTCTCCATCCTTGGAGATATTCAGAAAATGTTTGGACTTGGTCCTGGGCAACCAGGTTTAGGTGACCCTGCTTGAGCAGGAATGTTGGAGCAGACGACCTCCAAAGGACCCTTCCAGCCTCAACCATTCAGTTATTCTGTGATTCTGTGACACTCAGAAAGTAAGGAATTTGCTATGGTGCCGAACACGAAAATGACGGAAGGTGAAAGCTGGTCATGAGTACAGCTCCATGTCCAGAGAAAAGAAGATTCTATCGTGGGTCATACCATTATTGAACTATTCAGTCATAAAGGAAATTGACAATAATGCAAAAATTAAGGGAAGCAGTTCCATTAAGTGCTGGCAGTAGAAAAAGGTCTGTTTATAAAAAGGAGCGTTATAAATGAGAGAATGGTTAGCAGAGAGCATCGCATATATCCAAAGAAAATCTCTTTACTGGATTGAAAAACTACCTAGTTAGATGGATAGATTTGGAAGCGCAAGGAATTCATTAGGTCTGCAGCTGAATAATACTATTTTGTTTTTGAAATGCTAAAAAGAAGTGGCAAACTCGTAGGGAAACTCTTGGAAAAACCATTCTGAAAAAATGTGGGAAGGGGGGTGTTCAGAGCAGAACTGCCCTAAATCAATTTCATGATCCAGGAACATGCAGTGGTCCAAAAATGGGATATAACTACTCTAAAACTCAGGAAAGAAGTTTGGGTCATGGAAAACCTGCTCTGCATTTTAGCGTGGCTAATAACTTTAGAGTCAGTCCTTATGGCACGTATCTGCAAATCTGGTCTGCTGAGGTTGCTTTTTTAAAATCTGGCAGAGGTTGAAGCAATGGTTTGTAGGCAACTGGCTTTCAGGAACTACTTACTTCAGTGGAAAGTCATTATTAGAACCTCCACATTCTGTAAGATTTCTGTAGTAAAAGAAAAAAAGGATCAAGATGTAGAAGTGATGAAACAGTGACAAGTCATAGTTTTCTGGCTGAATGTTTGAGCAACAACAGATAGGGGGAAAATCTGTTTATACAATATAGATTTTGAAAAAAATCTATACATCTGTTGAACACTGGTAGAGACAAAAATAAGAAGGGGGAGAGGATGGAGGTAAAGTTCTAAAGGTCTACAGGGAATTTGGTTTTGTGAAAAGCCATATGATTAAATGAGTGACAGCAAAGCCATCAGAATTGCTGTTTGGGAGTTACAGTTTTAACTCAAGAATTTGTGTCAACACTTCTGCTCCAACATAAAGTTGATACTGGATATCCCAACACATTAAACAAACTCATGATTTTATTGGTAGGAATGAGGAATTCTAGATCACTTAAGAAAATACCATGAAGATTTCAGTGAGGTTTTAGTCCATTGTTCTGGTTAAGAAAAAGGACAAGGAGCATCAGACTCTGCACAGAATTAGATGAAGCAATTTTAAACACTCTGGACTGTAAAATAGATGATACACTGGAAGATGTAGCAGATCATCCTGATATGTGACACACAGTGTTAAAATTGAGTATCAGGAAGTATAAGAAGGCGTCAAAGATGTTGGACAACAATTGTTTTCATAGCAGATAACTTAGAGATTAATTTGGGGCTGTACACTTGTCTGATTTGAGGCTTTGTAGTGGTACTCTGTGGTGGGTTGTTGGTGTGTTCCAGATCTACTAACATTGATAGGACTGAAAAGCGTAGGTCCAACTTATCTGATCTCCCATGTACGCACAATTTGCTGCAAGCCCTTCACAAATCTGTGGAATGCCCTTTGACTCAGCACAGCACAGATCGATAAAGCCAGTACCTCACTGTTAAAGTGGAAGGGTTAATCCACGTCATGTTTCCCCAAGATGTTTATCCTAGAACAGTATAAAACTTTTAAAAAAAAAAAAAAAAATGGTGTATTTGTAGGTTGGCAGTGTGGGGAGCTGAGAGCTGACAACGCGAACTAGAATCCAAAAAAATAAAATTGGGTCCAGAGTCAGGAGGAAGAAGGAGGATACTTTTGCTAACAAAGGGATTTAATGCTGCATGGAGCAGAGCTCTCCATAAGCTTACAATATTGGAATTTCACAGCTCTCCTATTATAGAAGGCTGGGATGTTTTGAGGCTTTTTGGCAGTTGTGTTGTTATTCCTACACTGCTGCATAGATTGAGCAAATCACTGCAGCGACCAACCTGATGTTATGCAGCATTTTCAGGTTTGAGATCTGTGCCCACTGTTTCTGCTCTGGACTAGCTGTGTTTTAGAAACCTTTTCATGTTATGCAGTGCAAGTACTATTAATTTGGGGGGAAGTCTTGGTGCAGGAATATAAATTATTAAACAAAGAAATGACTTGCAACATTAAAAGTCTAAATTCCCATGAGAGGGAACATTGAACCAGACTGATGAATTCCTAGAGATGATTAATGATTAGAAATGAACTCTTCAGTCATCAGTTGAGTGGGAAGAGCCTTGTGAGTCGAGTCCCTGTAGCAAATCCTTAGAATTTTGCAGGGCGATTTGCCAAATGGTTGAAGAAACTGTAATGCTGCTCTTCAAGTCAAAAGCGAGTGTAGACACAAGTGTGGTAACTCTGATGCCTTCTTAAAGGCTTAAGCAGAAAAGAAAGGAATTAATTGCTCAAGGACATAAGCATACTCAGCATGAGAGTTGTCTCTTGCTTTTTATCTAGATTTCGCAGAGGTGCAAGTGCTGGCCGTTTTGCTAAGATGCAGCCTTGATTGCAAGGCTGCCTGAATAGACTGCAGTAATAAAAGTTTTGCAGAGGTAAAAATACATGCATATCCCAAGTCTGCTATAATGTAGATGCTTCTGTACTGCTGCCTGTGGAGCTTTAATTTGCTAAAAAGCAGCTAATAGAGTGAGCTTGCATATTCTTTTATCAGTTTAGGGTTTCTGATGTTAAAATACATGAAACTGATTTATGTTTTTACCTGGCTCTTCCCTGCCTCTAACAATCTTTTGTGTGTGTGTGCTTCTTTATTTGTTTTCTTTTAATTTTGTTCATGGACCTGTCTTATTTCTCTTCCTTCTTTATATTCCACTTACATGTTGTGATTTCCCCAGAATCTAGGGAAAACTGATCAGCATTCACAGTCACTGCTAGACCAGCCTGTTAGAAAGCATGTTGATGAAGAATAGATGATGAATTCCCAACAACACATGTTCTGTCCAACTGCTAACAGTTAAATGACAACTGTGCAAAAGTATATCGCTCAGTCATCTTCATGAGCTAACAACATGTGGTTCATTTGCAGGTGCCCTCTGCCTCTGTAGCATTATATTAAATTCTGTGCACTGCAGTGTAAAGGTAACTAATTTATTTTGTTTCAGGCTGTGGGGAGAAATAGCTGCTTTTGTCAGTAAATCAGTCTACTACTAGCTGTTGAAAGAAAATTACTGGAAAGAAATGAGTTTATTTGCTGCTCTTTAGATTCCCAACTTTCAGATAATCCAGAAATTTCAATGGCTGTTTTCTGTCGAATTGTTTTTCCCATGCACAGTTGTTTAAAAAAAAACCCCAAACCAAAAAAAACCCAGAAATGCATGGTTTTGCTTTCATTAACTTCATTATTTCTGAAATACAGTCACAAGTTGTTAATCTCTTGATTGTGAAATTTCATAGTTCAGGAATTCAGAAAGTTATGTTTTTGGAAGATCAGATAGTTAGCAAAATGTCAAGCTGGGACAAAATTTATCTGCAGTGCAGTACTTTGGTAGAGTGATATGATACTCCCTTGTCCTACACAATATTACAGAAGGGAAAACAGCACTGTTGTTGACGGGCATGTGCACAAGTGATTCCCACTGCTGGAAATCTGAGGCACCTTATATTCCAAACTCTTTGGTGCAGAATAGAGGATGGAGTGAAGATCCCCACGTCAGTCCTGGTCTCAACACGGTGTCTTCTCAAACATGAATTTTGTCAACCAGTTATTTTCTTCTTAGCTCCCTAGGTCCCATAGCTGCTGCTATCTCTCTTGGATCATTAAAGAAGAGAGCTACCTTGCTACCGCTGATGTGGCTGGTACCTTGGACCTAGGCAGTGCAATGTCTTCTTGGTCCTGCAAATCTGTGGGGAGAGCAGAAGGAGCTGCAGGACTTTAGAATTGTAGCTGGGGAGCTCTCTGGCTCCAATGGGATGTGCGTTCCTACAGATGTGGAAAGAAAGGCTGTTGTGAGGTCTGATAGAAGACATTATATCCTCAGCAATAAGCTGTTTCTGCTGAGAATGGTCACAGCTAAAACCTCCCTATTGCAGGCAATCTAAAAAAAAAAAAAAGAAACCAAAAAACAAACGACCCTACATTGTTCTTTCTTTGAGGACGGCATAAAAAAAACCCCAAATTAATTCTGCTTCTGCATACAAGAGGCCAGATGAAATTTTTCATCAAAGATATGTGGGTCATCTAGAGCCAAATTTTTGTCTTTCATGCCTCTTCTCATTTTTATCATGATGTAAAGACTTATTCCAGAGATCTGTAGATCAAGATTCAGAGATTTGATGGGAACACAATAAAATTCAGTTCTTACTTGTTCATCTGTGGACTCGCTCTGCTTCAGTTTGATTTTTCCACTAATCTTCTAGATTAGTAGAACACAAGGTACCTGTGTGAAGGGACGTGCTGCTTCTTGCTGCTGAAATAGTATTTTAGTAGTCTGTTTATTATGGGCCTTATTGTGATATCCTTTTTATTTCTTTTACTAGGTCTGTTGAAATACACAGAACTACTAGGGGTGCCATGGTCTGTCAACTAAGGACTGACAAAATAACCCAATGAAAACTTGGGTCGGAAGTCTAATTTTATAATTGGTTTCATTGGTACAATTACACAGATGAAGTTTCCATCAACCGCAGTGGGAGCTGTATCTTTGAGAGTGGATCTGAACCAGTTCCAACTTGGGGGCTGTCGATATTGCTTGGAAATATGAGCCACATTATCCTCTTTGGCTGGCATAAATCTGGTGTAAATATGAGCTGCACTTGGCCAGCAAGCTGATCACTGTTGATGCAGACATCTGCTTGTTGGTCATCTGGGGTAACAGCAGAGAAATGCTCTGCCTAGTCCTGTTCCTCACTGTGTGCCCATTTAAGTATTTTTTGTTGATGTTTTTTCTATTAGCCCAGTCTGCAATGGCATGGTTAGAGCAATTCTGGTTGGTGGTTGTTCTTCAGTTCAAACACCAAATACAGGAGGCTTCTATGTAATTATATTAAGACTGTAGAAGAGTACCTGACATTGATGGTTCACGTGCAGAGCCATACATGAGATCCAGCTCTTCTGCCTCATTTAAGGCGTTCTCAGGGCAGCGTTAAAGATATTCCTCCCAAACAATCAGTTTAAAATGCAGTGCCCTATCTTACTCTTAAAGCCCTTACAGACATCTTCAAGGTAACATGGTGCACTTACTGAAAATGAGTTCACAAACACCACAATGAAAAGGTAAGCTTTTCTTCTCTGCCTCCTAGAGTTGGTATCAGTTACATCACAAGCTTTTTTTACAAGATGAGAGAGGGAGGAATTTGGATGCTTGCAGTGTTGAATGCCTGTTGTTAATAGCTTTAGAAAGAGCTGAGGTATTTAGATACTTATCTTATTTGCTAGTATTGACCTAGAGGAAAGAGCAGGCTTTAATTCTTAGAAAAAATAGACAAAAGGCACACTGAAACAATGTGACAGAGAAATCCCTGAGCTGTTGCTTGGTGGGTCTTAGACAAAGAACTTGGTTGAAGTTGAGAACTATTTCTATAGCATTTTTCTCCACTGGATATAATGCGTGTCCGCATTTAAGCACTTTTTTCTCTCAGTCCCAGTTGTCTTGGTGTGGTTAGGGTCATAGATGGCATTTTCTTTGTTAGTAACAATGTGACTGACTCCTGTATTCTGTTTCCAGGCTGAGTGTCATGTTCTGTGAGGAAGCAGTCTGTTGATCAGACCGTCCTTCAGGCAGGGCCAGGGCTGTCACTCAGTCCAGACCAGCCACTGAGCTGTTAAACAGGGATGTAGTGCGGAGAATCTCTGCTGTATGCTGTTCTCCCCAGAAAGCAGCTTCACAAAAAGTACAGAGATGTGTTAATGTTGAACACTGTTAAATCCTCATCTAGAGATGAGGCTTTGGTGAAATTGGGCAGTGTTTCTATTTTTCCTGCATTCCACCCCATGCACCTCACTTTGTATCAGAGAAGGGTTGAGTAGCTTAAATGCAGCTATTGATTCTTGGAGCAGGTGAATTGCACAGTTGAGGATATTTTACTATTGGTGGTAGCGCTTTTTCTGTCTTGGATGAGATCAGCTGTGGATAAGCATTCCTTTGTTTTGTAGCTGGGTTTAGCACTGGTTCCTGTGTACTTCAATCAACTTGGAGAAATTTGCTTTACTGAGTTATATATATAAATTGGGATAGCTGCCTGAACATTGTATTTTTCCCATCATAACGGAATATTAAGAGGAGAGTTGTCCTGTGAATTTTGCTGAGAGCAATGCATGCGCCTGTGTAAAGACATCCTTCATGAGGTTGTTTTGTTCTCTTTCCTCTGGGTTCACTTTTATATTCTTAGTTCCTTCCCAGGAGTGTGTTTGTTCAATTTGTGCTGCATTTCTCTTTTACTTTTTCTTTTTGATATTATGAGGTTCTTTGCTAAGGGTAGGCCACTTATCTGTGATTTGGATGGTAGCATTCTACTATTTGTTTTTATTTGAACAAGACAGTTTCTACCCCCTAGAAGCTGCTAGTGACTGCATCTAGATTTCTTTTAGATATAATTTTCCTGATCTTTTTCAGTTTCCTTACAGCATTGCCCTGCTTTTATCTAATATTAGACTTTATGGTTCATTGGATTATATTATTATTGATTTTTCTTCTTTTTTTCTTTTCCAGAGGATTTCATGATTCTAGAAACTCATGCTTTTTCAACTAGCTCGTCCTTCCTCTTTAAAAACTCAGTGCCATTGTATTCTTCCTTTAATTTCTCTATTGTCTCATTAGTTAAGGACAATCTAGACATATTTCCTCATAACTGGGCTATCTGCTTTGTAAAGAAAGGGATTTATTTTAATTACTCCATGTTCCTATGTAAGTATTCATCCTTTCTTTGTATTTCTTTGGGGCAACAAAATCACCATCTCCAGTATTGTCCTGAAACAATTTTTCCTATGTAGGTTTGTTATTTCAGTGACAAGGAAGGTTGCTGAACAGAAGGCAATACTTTAGGGTTCTCTGATGTTCTGCTGAGATTTGGGTTTGGGCACATAAAATATTGCGGCAGTCATTGGTTCATTTTTACTTTGTTGTTTTGCTTTTCTTGACTTGATGCTGTGCTTGGTGATTTAGAGTATGAGGATGGATACTCAGGTTTGAAGCAAGTATTACACAAGCCTAACTATCTTAACGCAAGCACATTGCTTCTTCAGCCTTAACTCTCTTCTTCAAGGACCAATGCTGATTTGTGATGCTACAATCTCTCTGAGCTGAAGAAAATACATATTAATAGCCCATACGTGCGCTAGCTTCTGTATCAGCAGGGGCTGATGAGAATCTCTGCTTTGGACCCTGTCTGTGTTTCACTTACTGAAGTGGACGTGAAAGGCTTTCAACATGTGCAGGTGTGATTTGGGTGTTCTCTTACTGATAAATTTGATAACTTGCTCTTGAAAAGTAATGGTTTATAGTGAAACTTTACTTTTGTGGTTTTTGCTTTTGTATCACAGAATAAAACGTCTAGGTTGGGAGGGAACTTTGAGATTACTGAGTCCAACCATCAACCTAATACTGCCAAACCCACCATTAAAGCGTGTTCCTAAGCATCACATCTATCTGGCTTTTAAATACGTCCGGGGATGGTGATTCCACCACTTCCCTGGGCAGCCTGTTCCAGTGCTTGAGAACTGTTTCGGAGAAGAAATTTTTCCTAATACCCAATCTAAACCTCCCCTGGTGCAACTTGAGGCTGTTTCCTCTTGTCCTATTCCTTGTTACTTGGGAGAAGAGACTGACCCCCACCTGTCTACAACCTCCTTTCAGGCAGTTGTAGAGAGCAATAAGGTCTCCTGAGCCTCCTTTTCTCCAGGCTAAACAATCCCAGTTCCCTCAGGCACTCCGTGTAAGACTTGTCCCCCAGACCCACCACCAGCTTCGTTGCCCTTCTCTGGACATGCTCCAGCACCTCAATGTCTTTCTTGTAGTGAGGGGCCCAAAATTGAACACAGTACTCGAGGTGGGACTTCACCAGTGCTGAGTACAGGGGGACAATGACTGCCCTCGTCCTGATGGCCACACTATTGCTGATACAGGCCAGGATGCTATTGGCCTTCTTGGCCACCTGGGCACACTGCTGGCTCATATTCAGCCGGCTGTTCACCAACACCCCCAGGTCCATCTCTTGCTGAGCAGCTTTCCAGCCACTCTTCCCCAAGCCTGTAGTGCTGCATGGGGTTGTTGTGACCCAAGTGCAGGACCTGGAACTTGGCCTTGGCCCACTGATCCAGTCTGTCCGGATCTCTCTGTAGAGCCATCCTACCATCAAACAGGCCAACACTCCCACCCAACTTGGTGTTGTCTGCAAACTTACTGAGGATGCACTCGATCCCCTCCTCCAGATCACTGATAAAGTTATTTAAGAGAACCGGCCCCAGCACCGAGCCCTGTGGAACACAACTTGTGACCGCTGCCAACTGGATTTAACCCCATTCACCACCACTCTCTGGGCCTGGCCTTCCAGCCAGTTTTTTACCCAGCGAAGCATACACCCATCCAAGCCATGAGCAGTCAGTTTCTCAAGAAGAATTCTGTAGGAAACAGTGTCAAAGGCTTTACTAAAGTCGAGGTAAACAATATCCACAGCCTTTCCTTCATCCACAAAGCATGTCACCTTGTCACAGAAAGAGATCAGGTTTGTCAAGCAGGACCTGCCTTTCATGAACCCATGCTGACTGGGGCTGATCACCTGGTTGTCCTGCATGTGCCACATAATGACACTCAGGATGATCTGCTCCATAATCTTCCTTGGCACTGAGGTCAGACTGACAGGCCTGTAGTTTCCCAGATCCTCCTTCTGGCCCTTCTTGTGGATGGGCATCACTCTAAAGGGCTTAGCTTAGGGCATAGCTCTAAAGTCTTATCCTTAAGTATTCTCAGAAAAATAGCTGTTAAAAAACAGCGTGAGGATGGAATTAAACCCTTCCAGGTGTCTGTGACTGATGTTATTGTTATTGTTAGTATTATTTAACTTAAACTTTGGTATCTGCCTGAGTGTCTTTCTCAGAATAGCCATTTCCCCTTATCATCAGAAATTTGTCTTGCGCTGTTGCTAAAGAATCATAGAATCATAGAATTGTCTAGGTTGGAAGAGACCCTTGGGATCATCGAGTCCAACCATCTACCCTACTCTACAAAGTTCTCCCCTACACCATATCCGCCAACACCACATCTAAACGTCTCTTAGAATGGGGTAAGGTTTGTTGGGATCTTTTTGCTCATTGTTTGAGGGAGAAAGTAATGAAAGAGTAAAAAGGCAGGGAACCAGAAGTATTTATTGTCTGAAACCAATATCTTTCCTGAAATAATTGTTTCAATAAAGCTGTCTTTTTTCATTTCCAGAATTCAATTAAAATAATAAGCTTTAGATAAAGTTGTTCTTCTGGAGATTAGGCCAGTTGTCTGAGATGTGGGGAAATCCACGTCTGTACAAGTATACCGCCTCATTTAGAGTATGCATTTCCCATTTCCCAAGTGAGTACATTAATTTCATGGAAATGCTTCCTAACTGAAAACACTGGTCTTCTGTCCTGGTTTGAGGTAAAACAGGACCAATTTTGTTCAGTAACTTTGCTTCTTAGCTGGGCCTCTTCTAACTGCTGAAATTAACAGCATATTGTGCAGACAATGTTCGCTCTCTCAGAGTGATAAGACCAATGTTATGGCTGATGTCCAGACATGGTAT
>VZSZ01000938.1:272825-295193 GCA_013398815.1 Ibidorhyncha struthersii | reverse complement strand
CCTGCCTGCAGATCCGGAATCCAGTTCCCGTCCGTCACTGAGTCCAGCCTGGGACTGCCCCAGTGCCAGCCGGTGTCGTGATTGTCATCCTGGGAGCTTGATACGGTTTTGTATATATTTCATTATTTTCTTTTTATTTTATTATTAATATTTCATTAAAGTAGTTTAGTTCCTTCTAAACTCATAAGTCTCTTTTTCCTCCTCTGCCTCTCTCTACGAAGAGGGGTAGAGGGGAGCATCTGTCGGTCCCATCTGGGGTCCCCCGCGGCCCCAGTGGGATTTGGCCTAAACCACGACATCTTCCTTGTATGGCACTTTTTAATTTCAGCTTCCAAAGAACTTCTCAATGCCAGACAAGTTTCACAATTCTGTTGCTTTGGGAGACAATTGAAGTACCAAACAGACAGCATGCCTTGCTATACTTGTACAGGATGTAGGACTAGACCCAATGTGTCATAGACATCCACTTGCCTCCTTAAATACCCTTGATTTTCTCACAGTTATTTCTATATGCAGTAATATTAACAGGCTCTTCAACTGGAAATCATCTTGTTTATTCACCGGTATCATTCATGACCAGGCATGTTAGTAGGGCATATCTTGCTCTGGATGATTTCTATGACGTCTCATGGCCAGAAGGATGCTTGATTTGAAGCTAAAATGTGTGTATGGAAGGCAAGGTCCCTGAAATCTAGTTCTGACTGATATGCACTCTAGTTTTGTCCGAGCAATTATTCCTGTGCCTTAGTTTCAGCAGTTCTGATGAATAAACTGTAAATAAGGTCTGGCTCAATCAGTGCTGTGGGCCTGAAAACAAAATAACTGTATAATGTGAAAAAGTGTTCTTGTGAAGAAATTACTATCACAGAGCAAACAATGCCAGAGTTCTGTTCCTAAACTTGTTGTGAGACAATGGGAAACTCAGAGGTAATTACTACCCTGCCTCAAAGGGATAACTATGTGAGGATAAATATATTAAGACTTAAATGATCTGTGATAGTAGAAATGGTTAGCCCTGGAAAGTCTACATGGAATTTTATACTAACCTTTTGTCAGCTCTTGAATTTGATTAAACAGATACCATTTTGCTCAGTGTAAAAGTCCCAGTTCTAATGTATTTTTCCATTAAAAAGAGAGGCTGTACCTCATGTTTATAGATTAAATCTCAAAACCATGTTCAAAGTAGCTTAGATATTTAAATGCAAAAATCTGCCTTTTTTAATTACTTTTTTTTTTCAATTGCATTCTTTGGAGCTGATTCATAGATGTATTTTTAATGCTTGAGTTTGGCAATCTTCTACTAGCTGAACTACTATCCAAAGGTAAAATCAAAATAATATCGTAACTCTTAAACCAGGAAAAGAACGTTTTATACAACAAAACAAGGTTAAAACTTTTGCTAAATAAGATAGAGATTTTTATGTAACTCATTTCTGAAATTTCTTGGCAGAGTTGGAAAACACTTTTTGACACGGTCATAAGTTAACTACTGTGGAATTAGTCCCTGGTGCAAAGCTAGAATATTTCAATACGTGGTAAAAAGAGAGAATTACTTTTCTTAACCTCATCTATCTTAGCAGTTCCCCAGTCTGAGATGCATCCTGAGGACAGCTTTTTGATTTAAATAATTACTCATTAATGTGTTTGAATTAAAAAGGAAAACTGAGCAGCTAGTGAATTTCTGGATGCAATAGACTGAATGCTAGTTTTAGCCCTCAAGTTCAGGTTGTAACATGCTCTCCTGAAAGTCAGAGCTCCTCTTTTGGGGGCTGATTTTACTATTTGGGATATGTAGACTCTAATTCTCCTTGGTTGGGGGATATTCTTGGATGATGCAAGAAACTATCTGGGTGTGACAAAGGACAGACATGGCAGAATTTCCCATTTCCTTCTCTAGCAGCCACACTTCCACTTGCTAGATGTGCTTCTGCTGTTGAGGTTTTGTATGAAGTACCTCAGCACCCTCAGAGCTGTCACCTTTCTTCAGAGGAGTAACAGACCCCAAGGGGTCACTACACTTAGGACAGAGCCGAAGTGGAAGCAAAGTTAGGCTAAAGGGGAACTAATGGGGAGGATGAACTTTCTTTTCCCTCTAAGATAGCTAAAGTGTCATCTCTGAGGGATTACTGGTTTGCAATGAATGGTGATTAGAAGAAATGGAGACTATAGCTTTCCTCCAACTTTCTGGTTTGTGAAGACACCTATGGATTACACACTCTATATAAATTCTGCAGTGAGTGATGATATCTCTGTACATATGATTTGAGTAATGAACAGAATAGTCCAAGTATATAGTTGCTACAGTCCAAACCAATTAAGAAAATAAATGGGCTTGCGCTCTTACCTCCCATGCATCTTCGAATAAATGTCAAAGGGCTGGAATTTGTTAAAATGCAACTCACCGCTTGGATCATGTGCTTGGGGTGAAAGAACCCCCTTGGGCTGTGCATAGCATATCACTCCAAAGGATACCTCCCAGCCCCAGAACAATGAGGGAGGTTATGCTTCAGAATAGTGAGATGAGAAGAAATGAAAGGGCTCTTTACCAGAACTGCCCACTTTCCAAAGCATACTTGGTTACTGGAAAAAGGCTGCCTAGGAACTTTTTTTTTTTTTTTAATTTCTTCAAAGGGAATCTGGGTTTATCTCCATCTGTGTGTTTTTCTTGCTTCCCAAAGCTGAAAGACTCTTCCTTTGAAGGCAGAACTTTGGTTATTCCCCTCAGTCTGAGAGAAGGAAGTTATTACCTGAACCGATACAAACATGTGTCACCGTGCTGGGATCATTCCTAGCTGTCTGAAACCCATTAAGTGCAAAGGTGATGTGTGCATGTGCTGCAAAATCAAGTGCATCAGAACTAGATGGCTTATTGCTCTATTAAATAATGTTCAGCTGCTGTCTCAAACTTATTCTATTGTATACCTTAAAGATCTTCTGTAAGTATTTTAGTAGAGCATAAACATCCTTCCTACATTGTGTGTGTTTGTTTAAAATAATTAAATGAAAGTACATGTCTGACTCATGGTTCATACTGGTATGTTTGGAAATTTATTTCTCAGCTGAAAGCAATAATGAAGTCTATGCTCTACCTAAATCCTAATTAAACCCAGTGGCGTCAGATAGATACAGCCCTTTTCATTTAGGCTTTATCACTCTACAGGTACTTGACTGATTTATGCTATGGTAACTGAGGACAGAATTTGGCCACGTACCTAAGAAAAAGGGAACTTCTCTTTAGAGAGTATACATAATCATATTTTAGGGCAATGGACTAGAGGAAGAACAAACTAACAACTGTGTACTGAAAGCAGCTGAGATTGTGGAGCTTGGACACCTGGAAAGCATTCACTGAATTTCTCTCCCTTGCAGAGAGGGAATACAGAAATAAGAAGAAAAACACAGAAGAGTGTCTCTTGGTATTTCCCTTCATTGTTGTTATTTCAGCCCCATGTTATGGACACACAAATAGTTCCAAGGTGAATGATTATTGTTATAATTAATATTATCTACCAAATCATAAATTTTAGAAAACCAAGCACAATAGGGATAACTAGATGACTGCTCAATTTAAAGATAATATATGAAACTATATGAACTTGGCAATGCTGATTGTACGTGATGTCTCCTGATCTTACAGCTGGGTCTTGTAACATGTCCACTTCGTATAACATCTGTTTTCTATTATATTGAGTGTATTTTAGCTACCTAACTCTTTCTACTGTTTCCAGTTGTAAAAGTGTTACTTTTACAAATAAAACAGTTTCAATAAGCATGTCTCTACTAAGCAATGACTCTTGATCTCTAGGGAACTGGAAATGAGCCTTACTAACGCTGACAAAGTTTGAGTGAGTAACAGTGCTCTGTCTGTCTGCAGAGCGCTGAAGATAATTGCTTCCTTTCTCTGGACAAGGACAGCTTTCTTTAGTGCTAGACCTCTTACTCTGCTCTCTTCTGCACCTGCTGTGTTTTCCTCCCACTTATCACTTCAACAGTGCCCCTGATTTATAGCGGTGTAACCCAGTGATCCTTCTGTGAAGGACAGGGAAGTGTATAATATTCTAGTTATTATTATACAGAATAACTGGCGAATATTGTAAGGAAGTGAAATTGGGACCAAATCATATCAATGGATAAATATACATATTTTTTGCTTTTCAATCCAAGTATTACCCGCTGATGATATCTATTCAGGATTCCCTGTCTAATGTTACTGGCTGAGTTCGTGATCCATAGAAGACAGTGAGAGTTTTGTCAGTTTTAGGCAGAATTTTAATGGTTCTATGAAGAAAGCTTATGGAGTCCTCTGAAGATGCCTAACATATCCCACATTGTTTATCATTTTTGTGCCATCAATAAAGAGCAAGCAAGCAAGCCTCGCAGTAGTTCTAGTGATTTCTAACCTACCTGGCTATGGACAAACATTGTAGAAATTTTCTGTCTCTACAGATGTATTTGCACATAGAGAGAGCAGAATAAGGCTCTCAAGAAAACTTGGGTAATATGACAGAAATCCATTTAAATAGAATCCTCTGTTGCTGTTAGTCTGCTGAACAGTCTGGGATCTTTCCCCCATCATTAAGTCATCTTTTAACAAGGTGATGAAGGACTTTGATGCTACTGCCTTTTATTGGCAGCTTAACTAACCAAGAAAACTGAATAAAGTTAATTGCATGCTTGTCCACAGTAGAGATGCAAGAAAAGTAAATTTCAGTTCACAAATCTTATAACTTTGAATAAGTCCAGTATTTCTTGTGCCTGCATACTACAATTGCTGGGCTAAGGCTCTGTGTCCCATGCTAGGAAGAGGACTGTATGAGATCAGGCAAGTGCATTCCTACTGACTTTTAAAATGTATAATATTAAAGTGTCTTTGTTTGGAATCTGCATTTGTACGCTATGAAGAGGGATGTACTCTGTAAATCCCATGTGGTAGCCAATTGAAACTGTATCCGTGTAAAACAAATACTAAAGAGAAAACATTTACAGCTGCTGACCAAAATGCTTCTGGCTGTCCCGGAAATTCCTGCTCTTTCCTCATTCTGCCCTCTTGGGGTTACAGAGGAGGGGAAGCAGACATGGGCAGCACGTCTGCCACAGATTGCTTTTACACTGCAGCTTCTTTCCAGGAGAGACGGATACTTGCCATGCAAACAGCACCTACCGCAATGGGAAGCCTGCTGTGTTCAAGGTCTCTCAGCACCTCCACAACCCATTTAAATTCTCAAGTCTACTCCAGGTCCTTCTAGACTGAGGGCTTGGCCTCCTCTCTTTGATACGAGCTGGGCATCGCCCTTTTTCCCTGTGGTATGGCAAGCTATTTCCCCATTTGCAAGTGTGTGAGGAGTTATATTTCAAGGAAACGGCATCAAGGATGAGCTATACCATTTATGCTGGGGTTGGTCCTTGTCTATTCTGGACGCTGAGCATCTCCCGCATTTTAAGGTAGAAAAAGGAGCGTCAGAGTGGAAACAATTAGCTGGCTGACAGGAGGTGAGGCATGAGGAAGCTAAGTATATATGTCTTATATAAGTATTTTGTCTTGCTATAGAAGTCATATCTGTGGTGTAACATAGTGGAATACAACTGATGGACAGACTTGTTTTCTTTAAGTCTCGTAACATATGGCCTAGGGCAGTACTGCTGTTACTTTGCTATGCAAGAATCACAGCCATAAATCACGGTCAAAACAAAAATGGTTAAGCAGACGTGCCTTGGGAGATGAGCTGTTTAACACTGACGCCCTTTTTAAACTTGTGTCCTCTGAGTTAATTAAAACAGCTACTACAGACCTATCCTATTTTGCCTAAACTTCATTTTCCATGACACTGAATGCATGACTACCATGACTACCACTGGCATCCCAGAGACTGAACCAAGACTATCCTATGCAAAAAACATTAAATAATTACAGCTAGAATAAAGGAGCTGGTATTTCCAAGTTGATGCTAGAACTAATCTCTGTCTTTGCTGATTCTGGGCTCACAGGGAGTGATCTGTAGTATGCATGAGAGGTGAAATCAGAATTCTGTAAAGACCTGGGGGAGAGCATGGATCTTAGCAGGCTAAGTACTTCCATGAATTCAGCTGTACGATTTAGTTTCTGTTCTGTTTTAGTTCTCAGATATTTGGTTTGGATCCAACTTATTTAAACTGGAACTATATCAACAACTATCCTTTTATTTCTACATTAGATTAGTGGTACCACACTTAAAAAAAGATTATTTCCCCAGGTCATGTCCAGCAAAGTTTATGAAAACCTTACAGATCAAATGTTCTGTTGTGAATCTGTCAAAATCCACGGTGCTCTGAGTTGCAACAAGGACTGACTTTGATCAGTGAAAGAAAAGAAAAAGACAAATAGACCATTAATCATTATTAGTTTTATACAGTCTTTTTCTTGAATTCACGATTCAGTGCCAATCCTATGTCTCCAAGAAGACACAAATTACTTATGTGATTTTATGTTGGATTTACTCTTTCTGATACACTTAGGAAGCTACATCCATTAAAAGATGTCATTGGAATACGAACTTTAAAAGGACAAGTGACTGCCTTGCCACTGGATATCACCACCTCCTGTTAATATAATTATTTTTACTCCATTTACAAGCTTGCATTATATCTTACACCCCAAGTAAAAAATTATTTACATACTTGACAGATAAACCTTCTAAACTTTTGTTTATCTAAATTAACTGTACCTCACAAAGGCAGCAGGATAGTCTACTTGTCCTAAATTCTACTTCTCTGTAATCATTGTATCTTTTTCATGAAACAGCCCAGGAAAAGACTGGAAAAATCTGAAGAGCTCATGTTATCAGTCACACAGATGGGCTCAATATTATGCAGACAAATTACATGCTGCCTGCTCAGGTCAACAGATTGCCCATTAAGGATAGATAATCTGATAATGATTTAGGACGCATTTGTGGGCAGAGAGGAGCAGAAGTTCTGGCCAAAGTTGTTCCCACTGAGTTGGAATAATACCAGTGGATGATAATTTATCACCTAGAGCCCATAGAACTTAACTGCAGCTAGCTAGTTGGATATACTACCTCAACCTGCCATGCCAAAAACGGGCAGCTGTATAAAAGCCAGTGCTGAATTATACTCTGAGGATGCTTTTTGTTGGCTCTTTTCCATAGTGAGAATTGTGGAGGGCATGCAGTAAGTGTGCCATATCACTGTAAAGTCAGATTTGGACTTCTTATCACTTTTCACTTTGACCTCTATTTCTTTTTCTGCAAACTAAATACTAGCACTGATGCTGCTGATGCTTGCATACAAATCCAGGTGGCTAATTTTTGGTTATTCGATGTTAGAGCCCAATAAAATATTGCCTTTTATACACGGAAGGCACTAAAAAAGGGAGCATACCACTATCTAGCCTTAAAATCCAGCTCCAGCTCTTACTCCAGCTCCTGACTTTAATCTGTGTTCTTGATATATAGCATTTGTGAAGGTGGTTAGTAGATTGCAATGTGCCAAGTCATGAAGTCAATAGAAAACTTCTCTTTGGCTTGCTTATTTTATATTAGTAAATATCCTTATTTCTGTTTTCTCTGCTTATTTCATTAAGTGTTATCCCAACTGACAAACAGAGAGATATATTTTATATAGTGTATTTCTAATGCTTATAAGACCTTTGTGTTAAATGTCCCCATTTATGCATTAATATTTAATATGAATAGTTATTAAAGTCCTTTTCTGCGTTGAAACTGAAGTATTTCCTGCATCCTGGCCTCTATCAGGAATAGTGTGGCCAGCAGGACGAGGGCAGTCATTGTCCCCCTGTACTTGGCACTGGTGAGGTCCCACCTGAAGTACTGTGTTCAGTTTTGGGCTACTCTCTACAAGAAAGACATTGAGGTGCTGGAGCGTGTCCAGAGAAGGGCAACGAAGCTGGTGAAGGGTCTGGAGGACAAGTCTTACATGGAGTGCCTGAGGGAACTGGGATTGTTTAGCCTGGAGAAAAGGAGGCTGAGAGGAGACCTTATTGCTCTCTACAACTGCCTGAAAGGAGGCTGTAGCCAGGTGGGGGTCGGGCTCTTCTCCCAAGTAACAAGGAATAGGACAAGAGGAAACAGCCTCAAGTTGCACCAGGGGAGGTTTAGATTGGGTATTAAGAAAAATTTCTTCACTGAAAGGGTTGTCAAACATTGGACCAGGCTGCCCGGGGGATGGTTGAGTCACCATCCCTGCTGTATTTAAAAGATGTGTAGATGTGGTGCTGAGGGACATGGTTTAGTAGCAACTTGGCAGTGCCAGCTTAGCAGTTGGACTTAATGGTCTTTAAGGTCTTTTCCAACTATGATTCTACCTAGTTAAGTCATCATCCCAGAATTCTTTGCACTGACAGTTTTGCTACCATCATGGTGTTAGCTGTTGCTGGCAACATATATTGAAAAAGACTGCTCAAAATGAATTCTGAAGGTGTTCCCCAAGCATGTACTCTGTACTGGGGACAAAAGATGGCTTTGAAATTGCGTTTCCTTTTGGTAAGCTCTCTGCAAAAGGAAATAGGAAAGTGCTAAAAATATTGTGATTTATGTGCTATGACAGAAATGGGACGTATATTTGGGGTGTTTGAACTGTGCTTGTGAAGCGCAATAGGAATGCTACAGCACTGAACTATGCCTGGATTGGTAATGGATCCACGGATGCTTTCTTCCATTTACTAATGACACTAAAATATCTGGGTCTGGTCATAGAATCAGAATCACAGTATCATAGAATAGTTTGGGTTGGAAGGGACCTTTAAAGGTCATCTAGTCCAACCCCCCTGCACTGAGTGGGGACATCTTCAACTAGACCAGAGCCCCGTCTAAACCTGACCTTGAATGTTTCCAGGGATGGGGCATCTACCACTCTTTTGGGCAACCTGTCCCATTGGTAGAGTTTGAAATATTTAAAAATATTTTATATGCAAAAACATTTAAATAACTCTATAAATCAATCAAGCATTAGCATCATAGTCTGGCTGGGCAAATTAAAACAATTAAATAAAGAATGAAAGTAAAAAGGACTTGCTGGCATCCAGGGGGTTGTGACCATCCTATGTAAAGATTCACTTGTCTAGACCTACTCTGTGTGTCTGGATCTTCAAAACATCCAATGTAATTTAATTAAGAGATCTGAACTAAGACAGCTTCTTTTGTTTCTAAGGCTATATTCAGATTCTCGGTGGGAGCAATTAGCCCATGTCAAGCTCTGAATGACTATGGCTAGACCGCTTCTTGCAGGCAAGCTGACTTGTTTTCTGCACACTCAGTGGCGGAGTGCAATGTAGATGTGATGCTGAGACCACTGGAATCCTTGCCTCAGAATTTGTGCCAAGATTCTTGTAAGTCTGGTCATACAATTAAAAATGATTGGTTCTGTTGTGGTTTCTACCTGCTTGCTGAAGGGTGGTGATGGACTTGATAACCAGTGTTAGATGTCTGCAACTGAGAAGTAAATTGCCTTAGTTTTATGACTAACAAGCAATAAACTGTCATGCTGCAGGAATAAAATCACTTTTATATATATAGACTTAGTCAGGCTGTTCTTTTTGCACGTTGTATTTTTTTCAATATACACAATATGTTTAAGCAGAGCACAATATAACTGATTATTTTTCAAAGTAGCACCCATCCTTTTCATTTTTTTTTAAAGTATTGATTTTTTTTTTTTAATATTAAATATAAAGGCAATGATTGCAGAGCTCTTTCTAAAGCGGGAGACAAATCAGAAAATCTGTATGAGAGCCAGGTATGATATTCAGCCAGGAGACACTCTTGGTAGCTTTGGGACTGGGAATTTATGACACTAAACAGTTTCACATGAATTGTTTCTCTAAAGAAATCCTATCTTTGAGAATAAGGCAGACAGAAGACGACATTTAGGCTGACCTTCCAAGAAAACAAATTTTGTTTTTATTATTTTAACACAAGCTACAGATGTTTATCTGAGCATCTGCTAAATTTACCCTGATTTTGAAGTTCGAGACAACAAATGTATGCTCAGTACATTAATATGAATTATTAATACGTTTTTAAAAATAAAAAGGAAGTTTTGACCCATCCTGCATGGGCAAAGGCTGTAAACCCCTGACTTATTCTTCATCATATTGTGAATCCAAGAACGCATTATTGTAAGTTGATAGCGTTGCCTCACTTTAAAGTGTTAGTGTCTGTAGTTAGAGGTGATTTGGTTACTTATTTCATACTGGTGTAAAATTTTCAAACTGTGGCACCTTTCAAAAGCTGCATAAAAGCTAATCAGTGCCCTGGAGAATCACGCAGATGCTTGTAAACGTGAGTCATTCTGGGTCATAGTAACCGAGACTGAATAAAAAGACTTTCATTTAAAAGGGAGGAAGCCCTTCTGATTGCAATCACAGCATTCCAGTCACCTTATAAATAAAATAGTCTAAAATTGCATTAAAATGCTGTAAAGCTTCCCACATTTTATATAAAGCCATGCATTAGCTTGATGCATTTAGTTGTGCAGCCCTGTGAATTGTTTTATCCACAGCAAACATATTAATGAAATTCAGGTGTCTGAGACATTTCTGTGTGTACGTTCCCTTGGCTGTCCATGGACCTACTGAAAATCACATGGGTCCCAACGGGAGGGAGGGAGTGAGCGAGTGAGTGAGTGAGGCAAAGCTTGGGACAGCTAATGAAGTTACTGCCTCCAGTTGTCCTTCTGTCCCTGCCGCACAGAGGATGGGGCTGTTCATGAATTACCTCTGTCACTCTGTGTACATCAAAGGCAAATTGGCTTCTTATTGCATGAGGCTTATGAGTCATTGGGCCACCTCACTGATGGAAGGGGCAATGAAGCTGGAAGCACTGACCTGGTCAGTGCTGCTGTTCCTGCTTTCACCTAATCAGCTGGAGTACAAAGAATAATTTACCAGAGCAGTGTGGGGCTCATCACTGCACAAGCAAACAGCCTCAGTCTTTGTCCAGCTTCATGGCTGAGACTGTAACCTTGCTGATCCTGCAGCCATTGTAGCCTAGAAAGTCTGACACTGTGATTAAAATCTAGAAACACCTCCCATATCTTTAAAAAAATTTACTCAACCTGTATTACAAAGTGCACACTAATAGGCTCAGTATCATTTTTGTGTTTTGTTTGTTTTTTGCCTTTTTTTTTTAACTTTGATTTACCACTGGAAGTTTAGAGACCATATAATTTGAAAAAGGGAAAAAGGGGAAAAAAGAAAAAATTACACATATGCCTAAAAATTCTATAGTTTACCCAGAAATGAACTGTAGTTCGAGGTCCCAGTCATTATGACTGCTTGGTTTAATTATTAAGGGTAACAGCCCTCTCTTCCTTTCTGTCCTGAGTGAATTCTGCCTCATAAAAGTCTCAGATTGCAGAAACCTGTGCAATTAGCACTCAGAAAAGGGCACAACAACAGTAGGAATAGGAAAAGGCATAAGGACAAATCACCAGTTGACTAGTTGATATAATCCTGCTGAGAATCTGCCTCAGAAACAGACCAACAGCCTACTCCGTCTTTCTCTGAGAACGGCCTCTGCTAATACCTGTGTGAAGAGTAGTCTTAGAGTGCTTTTCCTGAGTAATGAGTACACTGATTAGCTCTGCTTCTGGTTTTCCCAGTTCAGAGCAAAGACTTTATAGCAGCTGACAAGTGGTGGAGCACCATCTGGGTTGGGGTGGATGCACAGCATGGGTAGAAAACATACCTGCTGCACCAGGAACACAGTGGATACATCCTTACGTTCACTGGAGGACAACTGATCAGCTTCCAACGGACCCAATGGACCTGAGCCATTGCACACATAATCGGATAACAGACTCTATTTGTTGCCAAAGCTGAAGTTACACTATTATTAATATGAGTCAGGAAATGTCTGCTCTCTCTCTCCCTGCTAAAAGACTAAAGTACTTAATTTTGGGATATGTTTGTTAGCTCCTCATGAATTAGGAATTAGGATTCATGATGGAATTAGGAATTAGGATTCATGATGGAATTAGCGGGATGCCAAATGTCTTGATTTATCCTCTGGGGTTAATTAAACTTAATTTCAAAGACAGGTTGGAAGATGGCAGGCCAGATCGCTGAAGGACACATGCCTCCTGTTCCCTCAGTCAGTGTGAATGCACGTTAATTGACATTTTGGTAATACCTCCTAGATTTGCTATTTTAAGGTGAAGCACAGAATTGTCTTTGCGATGTTGCCTGACAGGCCCTTTCAACTTATCAACTCAACGTGTCTATTCTGGAGTGAGAGCTTTGTTTTTTTTCTTTATGGCATTTAGTGGGTGAACCTTAAAAATAAGGATTAAGGACGGTAAAAATAGAAGATTACTCAATTATTATATAACAAATATGACACATTCCAACTTCAGAGGATTCCGAAATAGGGTGGGAACAAGGAGAAGAAAAATAAAGAATTTCAAGGAAATATAGTTCGGTTCTCATCAGGATTCTTCTAAAAGCAAGGGAGATCATGAGAAGGAACATTTTCTAATTTTTAAATGCTACTGGATAACCAAGCACAACTCTTAATTTAGAGCCAAAGAAAGGGATTCATGTGTTAGTATGCCTGTGCACTGTAGATTTATTAATCTGATTCATCAGTCATCGTAGGAGCTAGTTTGAACTTCAAGGAACAGGTAAGATCAGAGGAGGCTTGGATGAGGCAGGATTTTTTATCCTTTGCTGGGAAATTTTTAATTTGCAAATATGATAGCAGAACAGAAGTATGCCCTGGACCAAAACAACTGCTGAAGCAATTTTTCCTTCTAGTCCCTTCTACTAGGTGATTTTGCAATATTAACAACACCCAGTTTTTGGTGAAATAACTTTAATTAAGTAATGAAGTAATAATCTAAATATTTATTACAGACTAAATTTAGTCTTATACTTTCCTCTGCAATTCTTTCCGTCTCACTTATCAACTGCCCATCTCTCTGGAAAAAGCTCTGAAAGACGTAAGCAAAAGAAAGCACGAGGAATGGCTTCCAGGACCACGGGGTGTCAAGCAGGCATACATGGGCTTGTTTTTAAAACTGTTCTTGAATTTTAAGGCCTTGTAACTTCTGAAAGTTCCCCTTTGTTTCTGGAGAAGAGTAACATTTACTGGCCTTGTGCTCCTTATCTGAAAACTGAATCATTTGTGGGGATGCCTGCTAGGACAGAGGGGAAGTTCTGTGGATAAGGCTGAGATGGGACAAGGGGAACTCACTCCTACCAGGTTGGAGGTGACATCCCCTGTTCCGCCCCTCGTCAGCTCCGTGGAGATGTGCTCCTGCTGTTCTCTGTGTGCTGTCTCCAGAGCTCATCTGATCTGACTGAGGCAGATCTCTTCTCTAACTCCAGCATTTCATGGGGGCAGATGGTTTTTTTCCTGCCTTTAGGGAGCACTCCCAGCTCACGGAGCACTCAGGAAAGTGTGAGCACAAGGCAGCCCTTGAGCACAGAGGAGCTGAGAGTCCTGACTGCTTCTTTCAGCAGTCCCCTAGACTTGACTAGATTTGCTGTAGCATAAGTCTTAATTTATAAATTAGCATATTCAAACAGCCACCGTACTTTCTTTAAAACCAAAACGATTTCGGAAGGTGATCAATAGGAGCAGAAATGCATCAGCTACTCCAAATGCAAAAGTAATAATTATAAAACTGTACTTTTTCTACAGCCACCTTCATGTTTCTCCCATGTTAATTAAGACTTCAACACTCTTGCCAGTTAACTGAGGTATGAGAGTATGAAGAATCTTGCCCAAGGTCACATAGGAGGGAACTAGTAGCTTCCAGGAGTCTCTGCCTTGCAACAGCTAACTTCCCTGCTGGAGTTAGAGGAAAAAACAATGCTGCTTAATTGAATTGGCGTTCTATGCCCCATTCTGTTCCCTGGAAACTGCAGAAGTCTACTATCAGTAAATGCAAAATGTTCCTGCTTTCTGATCCAGGATTTGATTTGAACCAGATGCCCTTTTTGGTCCCTAATGCAGGCTCATTCCCTTTGGGAGTAACTCCTTGGCATATCAAAAATTATTCCGGAGGAAATGCTACTGGGCTTGGCAGGTCCCAAGTGGAAGCTAAATAAAGAAAGAGAGAGAGAGAGAGGTGACGTTTCAAAGAGGGGCCAGACTGTCTTGGGAACCTTTTCTACCCTACAGCTGAAGCCTCCATCATCTGAAATTTGGCATCCTTGGGTGCAGCTGGTGGTGTTTATTTATTTTTGATTGATATTTTATACTTTAAGTTTCAGAAATGGGGAGCACTTTGCAGATTACCCATGAGAAATTGTCTCTTTTCCCAGGCATTACCCAAGAAGCAGGTTTGTTTTTATGTTTTCTTTTTTAATGTGACTGTTGGCTGTCATTGTTGATCTTTCACTGGCGACCTTTCAGTTCCAGTACTCCCTCCAATCTGCAGTTAGTTAACTGTGAATATATTTAATTAAAGCTGTGTTTTACAGCAGGGGAAGTATTAACAGTCTGTATATCATTAGGGGTTTTTTTTTGTTTTATTAGTCTTAGAGTGTTTTAGGACTCTCACTATGAAAATATCATGACATGCCCATCTGCTTTCTCTTGACAGAAGCTGTAGCCAGCTACAAAATGTAGACTGTGTGCAGCCTGTGAGCTGAGAGAAAACTGTTCCCTCATCAACCTTGTCTTAATTGTAAAGCACTGCGACCGCAGTCGTGCTTCCTCATGTAATATACTTCAGTGATGAAAGTTATAGTAACACCTGTCAATGACTTGTGCCAGAGCAGTCAAGAGAAAGTGGGAAAGAGGGATTATGAAACAGAGCAAAAGACATGTAGCGATTTGGAGGTACCCATCAAAAAATGTCAACATTACCGTATAAGCTAATAAAGGGAAAAAAGATTTTCTTTGGAGAGGGAATTACCTAACAGGACTTAATTTACTTCCCAGTCCTCTGACCCCCTGTCTTCTGAACACACTCAAGAAGCTGCCATTGGCGTTCCCTGGCTGGGGGTTGAACATCTACCTGTTTGTTCTGTCCATGCTCTTCCACCTGTAAAACCCAGAATCCTTCAAAACCCAAATATGTATCCCCTGTCGTTACTGTCTCTGTCTATCTTCTGCTGCATTATCAGCGAAACAGAAAACATTGTCACAATATTTTCATCTTGTACTACCATTGGTGAGATACTCTTGACAATAAGAACTTAAGCCAGCCCCTACATTTACTGGGAATTTGGAAATGGCATCAAATTTACTTGCAACTTTAAAAAGTGGCGGAAGACTGAGGTGACTGTTAGAAATTGTCATTGGTTTTGATGTTTTAAAACTATTTAATTTTATCTCGATGCATTGCTATACAGCAGGTGTCTAATAGGAGAACGCTGTTAATATAGTAAGACATGTAGTTTTCTTTACAGGTTGTACCTGAGCGTAATGGAAATTCAAATTGGTCGAACTGGTGCAAAAATCAAGTAAAGTTTTGACAAATCACAGCTTTGTCTCTTGTCTGAGGCTACAGGCTTGGCATCACAATTTTACAAATGGCTGCTGCAAGAAATACAATTTGTTTCAGCTGCAGAAGCAAGTTCTGTTTCAAGAAGCACACCCTTACTCTTCTCTGGAGAGTCCATTAAACTGGTGGTCCTTACAGTGTGTCCAGAACATCACCAGGTGGAGATCATTTCTGTTGAAGAGAGGGAAAAGCAAGTTTTAGTACCCTCACACCCTCTCAGAAGTCATACTGCCAATGGTGCTGCCAAGTGGGAATATGGGCTGACTGCAGCACAGTGAGGGACCCCTACCCAGAAAGGCAATCTCAGGCTTTTTGGGGACACCCTGTATATTAATCTCTACCAGGCATCAAGTGGCTGTTGAAAGAGCAGGAGTGCCATGAAAAGTGACTTGAAATCTTGTTGTGGTGTTTGCACATGCTTTCTTTGCTTCCCCTGGCTCCCTTTGAAACTGCAGAATTAACAGGACTATCCAGGAGTGACCTGGATCCGTATTACTGTAATAAAATCAATTATATCAATTTAAATACAGATTATCAAGTCAATAAATGTTGGCCTGCATATTAATATTTTAAAGGCTTAACACCCTAATTTAACAAAACATTTTATACAGGTATCAAAACATTCTTAAGATTGCTACGCCCCAACAAGAAACATTTTTATTTCCCCAAGGGGAAAAAATGGAAACAATTGAAAGACTGTAACACCTCCCACCCCTTATTTTTTCATATGACTGCACTCAATTATTTTATTCTTGTTTTTCAAACTCCCAGAGTTTTTTCCATCTCTTTTGCAGCCTGGACTAGATGGCATTAAAAGGAAGAAGAGAAATGTGCAATAGCATTTAAGTGTTGGGATCTCGGGATCTTGCTGACCGTGGAAATGCTCTAGAGGGCAGATAAGGAGAACATCAAAGGGGTTCTTCTGTCTGCTGGATGGCTGCAGAAATGGGTGGCTACTAAGGGGTCAAAGTCAAGGAATCACTCATGCAGGTACACTATTTCCAGGCTCTTTCCCAATTTCAGGTCGTTCATCCTCTCTTTTTCTAGGGCTTCTTTTTGTCAAAACCATACAGTGATTGGGGATAGGGTAGGTACTGCTTTTCAAGACCACCATGATGTCTGAGTGCACCAGCAGGCCTTAATTGTCCTGACTGACCCCCCTTGAGGACCTCCACTCCATGTACCTTCTGCTCTGTTTAAATTTGGGCTGTGTCTTTATGCCTTGCCTGAGATATACTGTGTGTACACATTTATAGCCCTGTCTCTTGCCTGGATTTTGGACCTCTCTTGTCGACTTGTCTCTAGTCTTGTCTCCAGCCCTGCTCTTGCTGCTCCCTGACATGGGAAACATATGTTTGCCGTTTTGCAGAAATTCTAAGTAGGATCTTTGGTATTATCTTATGAACAGCCAGACCTCAAGTTCCGTATCTTGTTTAAACAATATCTTGTTTAAACCGGTTATGAAAATTAAAATTGCCAGAACTGAAATGGAATCTAATCTCAAGATACTTAGCATCTAAGAGAAAGAGTGTATGTATGGGGAGAATGAGATGTATTTCACAGAATTCTGATATTCTGATTGCATTAAACATGAGTATATTAGTGAAGATTATTGCCAAACAGTGGGGGAAGAAGGGGAGAGATGAGAGAGGCGTTATGTGCAACTTTTAGAGTGGATAAAACACAATTTGAATATGTTAGGCTGAGTTGGTTATATGAAAGACTTTATAATGTAATTTGAAGAAGAAAGTCCTTTACCAAAAGAGTGGTGTGTGGGAAATGGAGAAAAAGCAACACGAATTTCCCAAGAGCAAACAATATTCAGGAACCCAACCATTTTCTCTGATAAGATTTCTGGTTTTTACTAAATAAAGGAGATGCAATAAATTTCCCTTATCTGGGCTTCAGCAAAGAATTTTAAAACAACAAACACAATGCTGTGATATATTGGACAACATATTTCCATCAGCGAGAAGGAAGTATTAATGCCACTGACCAAGGGTCTGGAAACCTGTCTGTGACTGTGGTCTCTTCCCAGCAAGGGAGTCATAACCCAGCGATGCAAGACTTCCCCGCAGAACATCCCCATTCCATGTTTGCCTTAGCAAAGCAGAGCTTAAGCGGGCAGGTCATGGCTCCTTGTAAATGTGTTGGGAAGGAACAACTGAGAAAAATAGAAATTTAAGCTAAAAGAGAGCATCGGGAAAAATTCAGGGTTGATATCAGAGAATGTAAATAGATCTGTAAAGCTGGATAACAGAAGAAAATATCTAGGTATTTGAAGAATGAAGCTGTGTGATGATCATTCAGTAGTACCAGGAGGAACAAAATTGACATGAAAATGAATTTTCAGACATAGCTTAATCGGTTTCTAACATAAACCTCCCTGAGTGGTTCCTCAAAGGTCTGAGTACACTGACTGAAAAGGTTCCTCCCAACTATGTTATGATTTTTTCCAGTGGACTGAGAATGGATTGATTTTGACAGAGAACAAGACTACTCTGACAACTGTCGTTTCCACTTATACTTGGATATGGTCTATTGTTTACTACTGTGTGCTTCAGTTTCTCACAGAACATTTCAGACTATGTAATCTTCCTCTGAATAATGAGAAATATTTCAGTTATGCTGAACTAGCTGGTCCTGTATTGTTGGTTATTGGATGACTTATGCAGAAAGAGATCTTCTTCCATTATTGAGTGGTGGTAAGACTGTGTCCACTGTGACACACAGCATCATAGAATCACTTAGGTTGGAAAAGACCTTTAAGATTGAGTCCAGCCATAAACCTAACGCTGCCAAGTCCACCACTAAACCATGTCCCTAAGCTCTGAGGTGACTCAACCACCTCCCTGGGCAGCCTGTTCCAATGCTTGACAACCCTTTCAGTGAAGAAATGTTTCCTAATATCCAATCTAAACCTCCCCTGCTGCAACTTGAGGCCCTTTCCTATAGAAAGTCAACACCAAGTAAAATGATATTCAGTGTTCCAAATAGATGATTGTACCTGTTTTTACAGATATTTATCTTAAAAATGCTTTCCTGCTTGCCAGCCTCCTAGAAGGTTACAACTTCTGGTGCTTTCTTGCAGCATTTGAAGAATTAGAGAAGCAATATACAGCCAAGACAATACTTTACTAAGCAAAATGCTAACTGGCCCAAACATCTCCTTTAAATACATAGGCACAGAAAAAAAATTGAACTTACAATTTTCTGCTAAAGAGAACAGCATCTCTTCAAGTACTAATATGAGCTATGATGAAGCTTATCATAAACAAACCATGACAGGACAGTTAAAATTTTTAAAACCATGAATGATCTGCTAAGTAGTTGCAGTTTTTTACGTCCAAGGACCCGACATTTCTTTAAAAGCAAAGACAAAAATATTTTGTTTCTTATTTCCATGCAATGAACCAATGAATGTTCACAAAACTGAAATAATTTCTTTCACAGTCACACCGAGAATTAACGTCATTGTGTCATGGTATATGGGGGTTTAACTGCTAAGTTCTGTGCTTGAGGAAGTTTTACTTATCAACAGAACTTTCTGCTTTCTGCTTTTGAACTACCGTAAAGAAACAAACTTAAAAAGACATTTGAGATCTCTCCACTTTTATTTTTTTGTCTTTACTTGAACTCAGCCAACAAGCCAGTGATATAGAGGATACCACAGGAATATCACTGCTCACAAAAATATCTTTTTGTTGATAAGCCCTTAAAAGCAAACATAAAACCCCAGAGAGTTGCCAAGAATGGACCTATTAAATGTCCAGTATTAACAAACTGAGGTTGCAATTCCAAGAACAAATACAGGCTCGGTGGAGAACAGATCAAGAGCAGCCCTGAGGAGAAGGACCTGGGGGTGCTGATTGATGAGAAGCTCAACATGGGCCAGCAATGTGCGATGGCAGCCCAGAAGGCCAACGGTATCCCGGGCTGCATCAGAAGTGTGGCCAGCAGGGCGAGGGAGGGGATTCTGCCCCTCTACTCTGCTCTGGTGAGACCCCACCTGGAATATTGTGTCCAGATCTGGGGCCCCCAACATAGGAAAGACATGGACCTGTTGGAGTGAGTCCAGAGGAGGGCCACAAAGATTATCAGAGGGCTGGAGCACCTCTCCTATGAGGACAGGCTGAAAGAGTTGGGATTGTTCAGCCTGGAGAAGAGCAGGCTCCGGGAAGACCTTATTGTAGCCTTCCAGTACCAAAAGGGGGCCTACAGGAAATCTGGAGAGGGACTTTTCACAAGGGCATGTAGTGATAGGATGAGGGGTAATGGCTTCAAACTGGAAGAGGGGAGATTTAGAATAGATATTAGGAAGAAATTTTTCACTCTGAGGGTGGTGAGACACTGGCACAGGTTGCCCAGAGAAGCTGTAGAAGCTCCATCCCTGGAGGTGTTCAGGGCCAGGGGCTTTGAGCAACCTGTACTAGCAGAACGTGTCCCTGCCCATGGCAGGGGGGTTGGAACTAGATATTCTTTAAGGCCTCTTCCAACCCAAATCATTCTATGATTCTTTTGCTGGAGGGAAAGCAGAACCTTGCTCATAGTCTCTTAACCCTGAAAAAGTAACAAAAGAAAATTGAAGCACAGTGAAGTACCACATGAATTTCCATTAAAATGTGCATGATAGGTCCAAAGCAACATATTTTTTTTTAAATGCTGAGGATCTTACAGTTCTCTCAGAGCTGAAAAAATGTAGCCTGAACTCCCAGGACAATGTAGAGTTAATGATAACTTCCAGGGAGAAGAGTTATATTAAGGTCAGTGCAAAAGTGTCCTCTGGTATGTGTAAGGGAGTATCAGGGATGCAGAAAAAGAGCATTAATGGCCACAGGATCTGCCTGGTGGAGGAGGAGCAGTGGGGTTGGGAGCTGGAGCAGTGGGAGAAAGGCAAATTAACATCCTGCCCCAAGCGTAGCGACTCGGTATGGCTCTGCCAACTCTAAACTGAGGTATGATACTTCCTTCTGTCCCAGACAGAGAGGTGGAGGTGATGCCATGCCCACTCTTACACCTTTGTAAGAGTAGGGTGAATGGGCAGCGTCTCTGTGAAGCAACTGAGCTGCTTATAATACAGAAATTCCTGTAAGAGTGTATCAAGGTGCCTGGCACCCGGCTGCTCAGGAGCGTATAGGAAGCAACAATCTCCCTCCCATTATACAATTAACTAATTATGCTTCTCAGCTGAATTAATTATATATAAAATGCACTCATTCATATTCATAATTCTTGTGTCTCTACACGGTAGCTATGATTTTCCTCTATTACAATTTGAATTACAGCAGCCAAAATCTGCTCATTTTTCCACTTCTGAACACTTCTTATCTCTTCATGTCTTGGGCACAGCTGCTATTTCTGAAGCAAAGGCAAAAAGGGAATGCAACATTTTCCTCCCTTCTATGACTTCTCAGAACTCTTTTATTGCCCCATTGGGAAAAAATATTTTAACAAGGCTACACATTATGCAGAAATTGTTCTCTGTTTTCTCTGGAGGAAACCAGCCTGCCTTCTGCTTTATGGCCTAGAAGGTGATTCACTGTCATTACTGAGCTCGTGTAACCTAGAAACCGTACGTGTAATGTAAACCTCTTCCATTACATGAAGCATGTCATGGCTGAAGACCAGTTTTCACTATTATAGATGAGGATGTGCTGAATAGGTACTTAAAACTCTCAGAGGAAAAAACCTCAAAATTTGTTAGCTAGTTATGCAAACGCACTGAGAATTTGTCACACAAACTTTGGATCAGGATATCCTTTTACCTTCACCGCAGCTACTATCTTGCTGTGAGCATAAACCCTTTTCGCAAGAGGAAAGAGATATTTGGTTCTGAAAGTGTCCGTGTACACTGCAAACATCAGACATTTGAAACCAGACTGAATTTCATTTACACTGCAGTAATCTAGAGAAATGTGACTGAGTTTAATGAAATTGGTTTGCATTAGGCTTGAAGAAATGGCAACAGAATTTAGCTCCAACCTTACAAAACTTTTCCCTAAATTTCTAACATTTTTTCACTTGTAAAAAGCTTCCAAGAAATCACTTATAGGCCACAAAATATTGTCTTGATTAAAAAAAAACAAAAACAACACAATGCAACCCCCCCCCCAACGTAAACCACTCCAAGAATAGAACTAACTTTTCCTTTGTTCATTTGACAGAAAGTATGAATTGCAAACCTAAAATATTTTGGGGAAATATGTTTTGTTTGTTAGCGTTTTCTGTCAAAACGTCAGAGAGAGGTTATCTCAGTGTGTATGTGTAGCTACGCCTCACTGCAACAAGGTGTGAGACATGCAGCCCCATTGCAGTCTGGAACCCCTGTGCCTCTCATTTCCTTTAAAAAGGGAGAAACCTATGTCCCTGCCTGGTGGGGAAACAGCTTTGTGCTGGAATCAACGCGTGTGGGCAGATGAATTAGTTTTGGATATGCATAACTATAGCAGCTTTTTTGTATCTGAAGGGGTCCTACAAGAAAGCTGGAGAGGGACTTTTTACAAGGGCGTGTAGTGATAGAACAAGGGCTAATGGCTTCCAACTGGAAGAGGGTGGATTTAGATTAGATATTAGAAAGAATTTTTTCACTGTGCGGGTGGTGAGGCACTGGCACAGGTTGCCCAGAGAAGTTGCGGATGCCCCATCCGTTGACGTGTTCAAGGCCAGGCTGGATGGGACTTTGAGCAACCTGGTCTGGTGGGAGGTGTCCCCACCTATGGCAGTGGGGTTGGGACCCGATGATCTTTAAGGTCCCTTCCAACCTAAACAATTCTATGATTCTATGATAACTACAACGAAGAAGTCTGTTTCAGCCAGTATATTGTATGGTCTTCTCCCAGTTTGCTTGGAAGGTAGTCCTGGTTAGTCTGAGAAGGTTTTTACTGGGAAGCGGGAGAG
>VZSZ01000938.1:252201-272786 GCA_013398815.1 Ibidorhyncha struthersii | reverse complement strand
TTTCTGAAACTGAAGAAACAGCTATGAGGAAAACAGACCTAGACATAAGTTAAAGCTTGGACCAATGTGACAAGATTGACCGTCAAGAGATAATAAAGCTGAATGCTGCGTGGAGCTTCATGGGTTTGGGATACTTATCTAAGCATGCTAGAGGACAGAAAACAAGAATACGAAGAGCAGAAGATGAACTTGCAGAGACACTCTTACTAGAAAATAACTTTTAGATTAGATCCTTTTCACTTAGTTTCATTTTTTAAGTGAAAGCAAATTTTTCCTTTGTTTTTCTTAGGAGAGAAATTAAAAGCAAAGTCCTTGCTAAATGGTGTCTTAAGACATTCAGGACTGAATTTATTTGATCTATTTTGTTCATAATTTTCCCTACTGCAAAAAAAATCTTGGATAATTTCTCTTATTGCTTACAGTGCATACTGTGATATATTCCTTTATGATGTGGTTAGTGTTTCTATGGGAGGACTAAACTTTCAGTTTCCTTTATTTTTTTGAGCATTTTATACTTCCAAAATATCCACTATATTAATGTGGGGGAAGATGAACTGCATTATCCCTCTTAATGGAGAACTTGAGTTCTCCAAAGAACTGCTGCAACAGTTTCATGGCCAGCTCACTTCTTGCAACCAGCCGACTCAGGCAAAAATAGGATGAGATCACCTCTTTCCAGTGTCTGAACATTTTATGCTGTGCTACTGTTTTGAGTACATCTTTTTTTTCCCTTAGGTTCATGTGCATCTCTCTCCAGACAGGCAAATATTAAAAAAAAAAAAAAAAAAACACCACCAACAAAAAAAAACAACCAAATTGGTCTAGCAAATTAAAAACAGAGAATCTTGCCAGGAAAAAAAGATACTAAAACTTGGTTATTCAGTCTCTGTTTATCTCTGTTGGAATGAATGATGGCTGTTTTTCTTCTGCTCTTTGGCTGTTTCCTCTTCTCCAATTTGAGTTTAAAAACTTCATAACAATATTTAAACTTCAAGTAACAGTAATATCTAAACATCCTAAATCTTGAAGTGCAGATACTTAAGTACTTAACTTAGTCTTCAAAATTGCTCTGTGGGCAAGTTTATTACCTTGCTAAGACTGTCTCCAGGAAAGCAATGATAACAGATATGTTTAATGTATTGATAAATTTTAATTGCTTGAGGGCTAGTTAAGAAACTAAGCTCATATGTGCATGTGTAGCATATACTGAATGATGAAAGTATTTATGCTTATTTTCCTAAAACAAACCAGCAAACATCTTATATTTCCTCATGACGATCTTGGTCCAGTGCTTCTGGTTATTAATAGTTCAAAAGGAAACATAAATGAACACACATGCAGTTCCCAAATAACATGCAAGTTGGAGGACAGGTCAATTATATAAGTAGGTTTCTACAGCTTGATAAGGGGGGTACCTATGAATAGTTTGCTTCTTAACAAAGTCATAGGGAATGCCAAGGAAAAAGGGTGTATACACATGGCTCTCCTGGAAAAGTGATTCTGAGATAGGAGCTGGGACATGCAAATCGAGTGCAACCTCCAACATGGTGGTGTAGTTGAAGGCGAACACAGTACTTGGATCCACCGTCAGAGGAACGTCAGCTAGAATAAAGAGGTGTTATAGTCATGTGCAGAACAGAGAAGACCATTACTGGAATATTTTGTCTAGATCTGGTTACTCTCTTCAAACAGAAGTATCGAGCAATTCCTAAGCATTCTGAAAAGAGAGGATTGACGTTTGGTTTCAGATGTGATAACTGAGCCTCATTAGTTTACAAATAGAAATATTACACAGCTGATGAAGGTACCTTCTGAATATACCAAGAGAAGAAAAGAAATCTGATGGTACATGCTCTTTGACCGAGGAGAACAAGGTATGCCTGAGATCCAGTCTCTAGAAACTGATGACATATCAATTCAGATTGAGAATGGAATGAAACATTGAATAGGGATGTTAATAAACTAAGAATTGGACACTTTTAAATTTGGCTGGACAGGGTGCTGGGCCATCTTGTCTAGACTGTGCTTTTGCCAAGAAAGGTTGGATGAGATGATCCTTGAGGTCCATTCCAACATGGTATTCCATGATTCTGTGATTTTATGAACTATAACCAATGGCTGTGGAAGATTTTTTATCACTTGAATGCTTAAATGAAGGTGGGTATCTTTAAGAAAAATGGCTCTGGCATTAAGTATTTCTTCTATATGCTCACTGTAGGAATTACTGGATGAAGTCCTTTAACATGTGATACTCAGAAAGTAAGGCAGGATGACCTTAATTGCACATTGTTTTTAAAATGCTGACAGATTTTTAAATCCCCAATCTATCATACATCGGGTTTGACAGAATTTCTCAATTGGATCTCTCTAAATCATGATTGACCAACCAATGGCATCTTTCTTTGGAGGCTGGGATTTAAGAATTAAGCCCTCCCTCCTTCCAATCAAAATCAAAGAATTCCAGTACTTCACGGCAAGTCCTAAAAGAATGGAGCTAGCTGTGGAAATAGAGTGGGAAAAAAAGTTGAACCCCCTCTCTTTGAAGAATGTGAAGATACAAGAAATGATGGAAGAGGTGTTTCCTCAGAAGCATGTTGTTGGAAAATGATGCTTAATGATTTGTAGGAATCCCTGTTGACACTGAGGGTACTGCTATGTAGCCAGTATCATTATCCGCCAAGTTTTTCTGGGTATAAAGTGTTTTACAACATCTTAAGATGAGCATTACGGACACTGTAAATGATGACTCTTTTATGAGGCGTGAAGAAGGGAACCACTTGCTCTCTTCTTCCTGCTGGGTCTCCCTTAATGCATTGTTTTTTAAAAAAAGTTGTCACTTGCCTTCTGCTGTGTCCTGGCTCTATTCTTGCCACTTGTGCATTGACCATTTCCTCTGTCACTGCAATAAAGATGTGGCACACAGTGGGGATTACGTGAAGCAGAGGGAGTACACCTATAGCAATATTTTATTGCAATTGGTTGCCTCCCAAAAAGTAAGGTGCCTTTTACTGGTCAGATTCACTTAAATTC
Organism: Ibidorhyncha struthersii; assembly: GCA_013398815.1. NCBI lineage: Eukaryota > Metazoa > Chordata > Aves > Charadriiformes > Charadriidae > Ibidorhyncha > Ibidorhyncha struthersii. Next base: position 269,756 of record VZSZ01000938.1, on the reverse strand, counting down.
ACTTTGAAATGCTCAAAATGCAAACAGCAAGTTTGATTTATAGCAGAGCAAGAGATTGAGTTCTTGGCTATGAAATTAGAAACACCATTTCAAAAGAAACCCCCAGAAATACGAAGGCATAAGTTGCAGAAACACACGTTGCTGGTGTCTTGTCCCACCTGACACTTGGTGCAGGCTCAGACTTGCAGGTTTCCATCTCCAGGAGCCTCTGGAGGCTGCTCTCACTCCTTTTTCCACCTGCGCATGAGGGTTATAAGATGGCATTGAATGCAAATGAGAATTCAGAGCAGTTCCAAGGAACTCTCAGTTCTTCTTCCATAACAATGGAGATTTATTACACAATGACTTCTATTAACTTTATTCTTTGTGAGAACAAAACCACTACCTCAGGATGACCTTCCTGTTACAAAGTCAATTGCATTACAGTCTGATCTGAGTTTTCCCATCCCAATGTGATTTGCCCTGCGAAACTTTGTATGGCTTCAGAACAACTGATCATAACATAAATATTTATCTGTAGACTTTGGTAGTCTTACAATCCTAGACATGTCTCTGGCTTTGCAAGAAGAAGCCTCATTCCAAGTTACTGATACAGAAGTCCAAGGCAGTCTTCAGGGTGGCTTCACTGTAGGATTTTGAAGTTTTCTCCTCCTGCCTGCGACTTTTCATCAGTTTTAAAGGCCAAGCCTGATGACTCACTCTATGAACTTCTGCAGCAGCCTGATCCTTATTTTTATGCTTTCTGTGGATTGTTTGTTATGTTTGAACGTTTTACAGAATTAAACTTGACAAAATCCTGTTTAATAAGGACAAGGACTGGGAGTTCTTCCTCTCCTTATTCCCATTTCTCATTTTTTAAAATGTTGTTTACCATTTTTCTTTGTTTCTTAGCAGCTTCACATTCTTTCAGATGACCTTTCTTGTATTTGTCTTCAGATGTGGCTAAAACCAGCTCTGTTGAGATAATTAAATCATATCCATTTTCCTCTCTTTCCCAGTCTGCGTTTAGTTATCTTTCTTCCATGCAACTATGGGATTGGAGGCTGCCATACTGCAGCTGCTTCCAGGCTGGCAGTAACATTCCTCTCCCCACCATCTTCTCACAAATTATTTCTTCAGCCTCTTTCAGAAGATCCCCAATGTGCCATCCTCCTTCAATAATGTCTCTTTTCACAGTTTGTTTCTACTTTTGGATACTTTTTGACACTGCCGATTGTTTCTAAGGCTTCCTTTTCTTTAGACTTTCTTTAGTTTCTCTTCCTCTTAGGCCACACTGTACTATCACTTAGTAAGTAGGATTCTTGATGGGATTTAGCAGGTAGCTAAGTGGCTCAGCACCATCCAAAATGTTTGTAACTTAAGTCACTGCATCTTTTAATGATTCCAAATCAGCTTTGTTCCATCAGCTACAGCTCGCTGATGTAATTTCAAAGTTGATGTATATCTTTTCTAGTTTAGTCAACATTAAAAAAAACCTCCAAGCTTTTTTTTTTTTAATTCCAACTGTTCATTTTGTTTCAATAATCTGAGCTACAGTGCGACATTATTCTACATTTTCTAGTAAAATTTTTCTCTGCATATTCAGTACAACCATTACACGTTACAGTATTTTTTCTGGGTTTTATTCATCAAGCTGTGAATCGGTCCTATTCTGACCAAAGGTTATGGTAGAGCTGGTAGAGCAATAGAGAAGGCAACCAAAGGGATTCAAGTCTGATAAATAACTAATAGCAGAATTAGAGGTTATTGTCCAGGAAGAAACATACCTTTGGGAGGGAGAGTACATACAGGTCTTCAAAATCCTGAGCGCTTTGGTAAAAATTAGTACAGAACAACTGTACTTGTAAAACAATAAACAGGAGATGTCAGATGAAACTGGTAGGTAAGGGGTCTTAAGCAGGCGAAGAAAATATTTGTTCATCTGTAGAATTTCTTGCCAGTGGAGGCAGTAGACACTGAAACTCTACGTGGTTCTTAAAGTGATGGGCAATCAATGGAAGGAAGAACACCTCAAGGTTTAAAAAAAGACTGAATCTCAAGAACTCACTGGACCACTAACTGAGATGCTGGAAGATTGTTCTGCAGAGGCATCCCTTAGACTCTCGCTGTTTTCTTCTGTTTTTTCCTTAGGCGTCTGACTCTGGCCACCCTCAGACACAGGGCAGTGTATGAGGCCATTTGCCTGACCTGGAATGGATATTGCACACTAAAGCATTTTTTCAGGCTTTTATAATCCGAACTTGGATGTTTGGAATTCAATAAATAATAATACAAATTACATGTTGTCTTTCTGCATCTTGGGTCACTTAACATTACACAGAGACTGGAGCCTCCAGGACAGTCAACTTTGAAAACCGGACCAGCTCTGCAGAGCGAGAGAGACATATCTGTTGTGTTTAGTCTACAGAAATACATGTACTTGTGGGCTGGAGAGCACATAGTCCCTAAAGCAATTCCCTCATGAACTGAATCTCCCTGTATGTTGCATAGCCTGGACTAGAGAACTATTTTGAAAAAGTGGAGGCAAAGGAAAGGTACTGAGAGTCCAAACTCTCTCTCTTTCCCAAACTGTTGTTTAACTAACTAATATTTGACATGTGCCTGGCAAGATGGCCAGAACCACAAATTCTTTCTCAATCTGTGTGGGAAAAAATTATCTTCTATCATCCTGCTTTGTTTATTTAGCACTGACAAGGCACAAAGATGAGGAGGGCTATCGGTCTTGTAAAGCTTGTAATGTAACAAGTGGAAAGCCAACATAAGTGGAGATCAGAAGGGGGAAAAATTGAAGGATGTAGGAACTGAAGAACTTCACCCACTCAGAATCAGTAAACATCTTAGGGACAAACCACTCCACTTTAGTTTCTTATCTGTAAAATGAGGACATCTCACAAGACTTCATGCAAATTTATGAAAGTTAGAGATGCTTATTTTCTGCAGTAATGCACACAATAAAAAAGCTCCCGAGGAACCAGAATATTCTATGTAGAACACAATGCAGAGAAGTGTGAGGCCACCCACTGGATGAAGACAATTAAAAAAAAAAAGAAATAAAGAAATAAAAAGAAAATTCTGAAGAGCAAGCTTCATTTGCTGAGCACTCTCCATCAAAGGTTCTAATTTAAAAAAACTCTAAACAACAAGATTTATTAAGAGTTGAAAGACAGTCCTCTGAAGACAAAAGAAACAGCCTGATTAACACATCTTGTCCTACAATGGGTCTGGGTTAACATGAAAGGATGGCATGTTATTTCATGGTTGTTTTTTTTTTTTTTCTGAGGCAGGGATTTTTTTCTTCTTTTTTCCCCCTTTTTAACTCTCTTAATTACTCAATCTGCTATCGTATTTTTCTGAATATCTGTCCTCTGTCCTCTACAACCTTGAGAGGTTTCTGAAGTCTTTCTGGACCTTGTCATCCAAATGCCTGCTCCCTAGAGCCATTCCCAAACTACTCATTTTGTTGGTACTGTGTTAGTTTGCTCAGTCTTTGTGGTTACAGTTCTGGGTGCTAAAGGTATTCATGTGGCCCTAATTACCACAGTTCCTGAGTCTCCTTCCCTGCACAGTAAGATGATATCTCCATTTTATTCAAGCTCAGTCACTACTTCATGCTCTTTTCGATGCATCATTTTAACACTGGCAACTCTCAAGCATCTTAAAGGTTGTGCTTCTACCCAGCCTAGGCGTCTCCTGTTCCCAGCAGGTATCAAGCTGCCCATTACATGCGCTTGCCCAAGTCCTGTTCTCATCTTAAAATTATAATTACAGTTAGGCTACATCTGGTAGGTCTTCTCAGACTCTCGTCAAACTGGGAACTTTGTTAAATGCTATCGCATTTTTTTTTTCTTTCAAATAGAGAATAAGATGATTTTTTTTTCATTCAGTATCTTGACAGTGAGAGCAAGATGCAGGAAGATTAATGATGAGTATGCTCCTCAGCCTCAGGGAGGGTACCCTAACCATCACGCTGTCAGGCAGGCTGGGCCGGAGGCAATGTCTTCCCTCTAGTGATGGTATGACACTCTGCTCTTCGTCTACGCAGAGATTCGTTGTAGGATTCTGTATGGTAGAAGACAACTCTCTGAGCAGAGGGGGGAAATCCAGCAACCTGGTTTCAAGTCTCTGCTCCAAAGACTTTGATGTCTAAAACATCTGACTCTAAAAGAAGAAATAGAGGGGTTTTAAAAAAAAATTAATTGTGTCTTATAGTCAAAGTAGTGGTTTATTTGTGAACTGCCTGTGACTGCTAAATTAGTGAGATAAGGAACCAAGGTATTAATCTCACCGGAAAAAAAAAAGAAAAACAATCCGAACTGCCTTTTGCCTATTTATCTAGGTTTCTATGGCTCTGATCACTTTAGAAATAGTAAAACCAGTAATACTTCCCTGCATCATATGAATGTTGAAAGATTAGGGATCTGTCACTGTTCTTTTACACACAGGACGTGAAGATACCGCAGCTTGTCCCTGCCACCAGTACTGAAGTTTTTTGACACTGATTTGTGAACTGTCCTTCTTCATACAGAAAATTGCTCTTTAGTTTTGTCAATCACTGTGGTCAATTGCTCCTTTTCGGTGACACATCAAACATAAAATACTTAGGCTATGAAGTACCTTTGTGGTTATTACCTCTCATTTGTTATCACAATGTCAATCACCAACCTTAGTCAGGCAGTACTGTTGACTCTCCTGGTCCACTTACTAAATTCATCAGCAAACGTCAACCGGGCTATTTCCCATTTTCTTGCTAAAAGGAGCTTGCTGTAAAACTCTTGAAAGCCACTTCATTGACCTCCTTCAAATCCTTCAGTATCATGCTTACAAAAAAACTTGGCCATGCTGATGGGTTTGAACCACCTATTATAGTTATTAATATCCTTGATATTAATTGCCTTGACTTTGGTCCATCTTCTTGCGTCTTTCCTATCTTTAGAAAAGATGGAAAGTCACAGTCAAGCATGATGTTAGCCAGTGGTGGTGATGTTCTTAACATGAGTGGTTACTTAGATATATAAAAAACACTTGTCATTCTCCTTGTGTGTTCACTCATTGAGAATGTTTCTTTTAAGTCTGTTTTTTTAAACATAAACACATGAATCTTGGTGTAAGCCAGTGATGCCTTTTTAGATAGAATATCGCCAGCCCTTTTCCCTATTATGTTAGCTTTGTTATCTCTGGAATGAAACCAACGCAAAAGCAAACTTTCCAGCCCTCAGGCTAGGTTACCCCAAGGAACTGACATTTCTAGGGAGTTTGTTGTCCTGTTCAGAGTTACTTCATTTTAGTTCAGTGAAATAATGAGGAGACAATTTTTAATGTAACAAACAGGTTAAATAACAAGCAACTCTAAAAGTTATATTACAAAATGGTTTTGGTTTCCTTTCTTTTTTTTTATATGGCATGATAAAGGCACTTGTTATACATCAGTTTATGACTCCTTCTTTGTTTCTTTCCTTTAGAGAGTTTGATAATCCAATCATGAGAAATGTCCAGCTAAATTAAAATTGCACTGGTCACACTCCAGTACACCTCTGACACTCCTTTGAAATGTTACTATCTAGGCTAGCTTAAAACAATGCAAGCGATGGCAGGGCAACAGCTGTGATTAGAAATGTTATATAACACCAATACTTCATCAATTATTCTTGCTTTCAGAAAGCGGATGTGCTATATGAGTTGTGTGAACTAATGTGGAGCAGTGTTGCAAATCTCCAAGTGTTGGTTGTGTTGTTTTCTTTAAATTTCTGCAACTCTGCACATGTCAGTCGTTCTTGCTGCCTTCGTTCCTACAGAAGGAAGGTTGTGTGAACATGCACTGCTCCTCAAAATACATGGCTATTTATTTTCTTTGAACAATAGGGTTTCTAAATACCAGTTCTTCATTTTTATAGCAAAGACAAAGAATAAAGCTCAGTGGGAAACCTGAAGTCAAATGTTGTCTTGGCATTCAATAGACAATTGTGAATTCTATCATTTGGAAATTATACGGAACAACAGGTAAACAATCAAAACGTTCTCCAGCAAGAATGCCAGTTCCTCTGTGGTAGGAACAGATTCTTTGTCTGATGAGAACAATTTTATTCCAAAGCACTAGGAGTTCTTTATTTAAAAGGATAAACTGTATATATTTTTATAGCTACAGCAATCATAAAAAAGGAAATGGATGTAAAAAGTGTTCTTATTAGGTATTTAAAATTGAAAATACTGATGCTTGCAAATATTGTGGAACATAAACCAAATGGATAAAAATATAAAATGCCATCAGGATCTTTAAGATTTAGCATCATAATGGTTTCTTTGGTTGTGGCTATAACAAAGAGGCGTTACTTTCAGCAAATATCGATTTGTCTTTATACATACATAAGCACATGTATTGTGTTTTTTTTGTTAAAAGCGACAGAAGTTTAGCATTGTGGCTGTACAAACAGCACTCACACGATGCACAGGTTTGCCTGGAAGATGAGATGAACTGTTGTAGCACTCCTGTATTAGCGCTGCTCAGTGCGGGATGCCTGTTTTTGTGTCCTGGGGGATGCGGTGACCACCCAGGTGCTCAGCACTCCCATCCAAGCATGGCTGTCGCCCTTGCAGTATATCTTACCTAACACCTGGCTGACCCGTGCATAGCAATGACAATTGCAGCAAGTTAGTGGAATTATTGCTCTCAGATAAGAGAGTAAATATTTCTATTAGTGCAACAAATGATACTGTTCAAACTCCTATGAGATACACATATATCCATGTATTTACTAATCCTACTAAACCTCTTAGAAACAGTTCAATAGGTTTGAGGTGACTCTGGCTTTGGGCACCGTTCCCCTCCTTCTTCCTTTCTTCCTTCCCTGCCCAAACTTGCTGAGACACCAAAATGTTCCTTGAGAACTTTATCTCAAGGTAAGAGCTGCAGTAAGGTTGCTGGACTCCCTGTTCCTCATCTACTTTCTCAACATGCAGGACCATCCCCGCTCTGCAAGCCTCTACCTTCCTCACTCACCTTCTGAGACGGCTAATGCCAAATGCTCCGCAGCACCGCTCTAGGGGGTGTTATCCCTCCGGGAGGAGAGAAGGGATGTGTGGTTTGCTTCTAGTGTCACCTCCTTCCAGCTGCAGACCCCAGAGAGTACAGGGAGGAGACAGAGATGTAGCAAGGGCAGTTGGTATGGAAGTAGAAGATAGGCTGGAAGTCACGGATGCTGCAGTAGACTTGGGACATAGCTGTGTTAGTACAGCATCGACTGCTACTATTGCAGTATTACTTTATTGCCCATTACTGAGTTTTTTTAGAGGTTGTTAAAGGAAAGAAAATAACTTTTTCACAGAAAACATTGGTATTTCAAATCACAATGAAAGCTACCTTCCAATTTTTTTCCAAAGTGGATATTGTGAAAGTTTTATTTTGGAAAAAACTTAAAGGTGGTTTTAATTTTTACCGTTACATTTCGTAATGCCTTGTTAACATTTATCACACCTTCTTGAAACATATCACAGCATGTCAGAAGAAACACTGTATCATTCTGTATCTCAAATTACAACAGTCATTGAATACTAATAAAAATACCTGATTTTCTGGATCCATCTGCTTCTGCTGTAATAGCGTGACCTGTCACACAAAAGAAGAAGTTAAGCACCTGGTGAACTAATTGAAGGAGCAGCTGTTTTCAGCAAGTTGTGTTAGTTTGTTAACGTGCTACTCAGCAGCAATGCTAGGAGCTGGGACTGCAACTGCGAATTTATACTTTTTGTTTGTGCTCTTCCACTTGTGGCAGAGTCGAGGTATGACTTGTGCTCTTCTTCCCTTTTGCTGCCTGCATTTGGCATGATTTAGTGCACTGGATGAGAGATTCAGTGGCATATCCACACTCCAGCCTACCCTGGAAACTGGTGGTAGGGAAATACCGATCTAAATCTCCTTGGACTAAAGACAAAACACATATATTCAACATCAGATGCCGCTCAATGATAAGCTCTAGACCTAATGGCCATCCTCAGTGATCTGGGATTCTTTCAATTGTTTTCTTACTTGCTCCACTACCACCATGGACTATGTTTTGCTTTCTTGGAGCGAATTGATCATGTTTCCAAAAAAACCCTTCGTGAAGGACCCACCTCTAAAAAAGAGCTGAAATCTTTATAGAGATCAAGTGTTACAAATTGATCAAGTCGCTGTATGTCTGGAAACTTTAGATGGGTATCTAAAGTCCCAGTATCTAAAGTATCAGTTTCCCTCAAGAGAGCATGTCGTGGCGGAAGAAGATGTCTCCAGGGCAGCCTAGATGACAGGTAGCTCTACTTGCAGAGAAACCTGATGAGAATATGTCTGTGATTCCCTTTACCAACGTGTAGCAAAGCAAGGAAAGGAGAGAAACGTTGAGAATGAAAGGGAGCAGCAACCAGCTGATGGAAACGATTTTCTGCTGAACTAGCTTTTTCCTATTAAAAGCATTAATTCTTGTCAAATAAAATCTTACAGATTTACATACTTAAAAATGCCGGTACCTTAGTGTTCCAGCACTCTCCTTGCAGATGCTGGGGAATGTTATCTGATGAAAGACTCTGGCATTGAACTGAAAAATTTATTTCCTTTGGGAAGCAATTTAATTACAGATTTTTTTTTTTTCGTTTTCACAGAGAACTGACTATATCTTGTTTGTTTATTTCTTTTTGTCTCCAATGTCAGTCGGTTACCTTTACTGGCAGGAAAATGCAAATGCATTACATTCTTGGCAAGCGTATTTCACCTTCCCCTAGTGTCTCTTAATCAAATAGAAAAATTTGCTTTGTATTAAATTATTGAAAAATGATGCTGTTTACTGGCCTTTGGATTGTAAACATCTTTATAAATCTTTCCACTCTAAATTCTTTAAAATTAATTAATATTAACTATTTAGTTGATATCGCAATTCACATTTTTGGCTTCCAAAGTAGATGATGATAGCTTAAATTCCACTGAGGGTACAGGGCAATAAAAAGAACATCCAAAAAATCTGCTCAAGAATACTTGGGATATCATTCATCACTTAAATGATTTAGTGTGCTTCAAATTGTATATGTGAGAGAAAAACCTTTTGCTTTTTAATAACATTTAAAGAGTGAAACTGCTTTTAGGCAATTACCAAGTAAGGAGGAATTACTGGTGTAATTCCAAACGCGTAGCATAACTGAAAATAGATGTTATTCATCTATTCTAGTTTATAAAGTGTTCATAACACTTTAAGCAAAAAGGGATGAATAACGATAGAAGAATTCTTATTTGGGGGAACAAGAGTTTTTTTCCAAGTTATTTATATCTTATATATTTTCCCTGAGATGAAAATTGGAATTACTGAACAATTAATTTCGAATGTACATGAACTGAATGAACCATGTCATTATTATCTACACTACTACTTTATTGTTCTAATCAGTGGAGCTAGACTTGCAGGAATAAGAAATGTTTGCAGAAAATATGCATGAAGAAACCAAGCACTTCCTGATAAAATCAGTATTTGCAAAAAGTGTTCGTTCATAAAGAATGCACATTTATATTTTCCTAGCGAGGGATCTAGTAACAAAAAAGGTTATCTTTGCATGTACTCCATGCTTTTTTTATCATCTGCAAATCTTGATACTCTTATTCAACGTGTCCCAGCTTGTCTATTTCTTCCGTTTGTTTCTTTTGTTTTCAGCTTGCAATACTTACACGTGCAAATGTAAACTTTGCTCTTCTTAATACGTAGCAAACTTGGCCCTGTAATAAATTCAGCTTTGGCACACTTGCCTTTTGGAGCAGTAACGTCCCTCTTTTCTGGGGATATTTCTTTTCAACAAGCTTTTTCATTGTCGCACCTCAGTGACGACTTCTTATGCTCCTCTTAAATGAGAAAAATAAGGGAAGTGAGTTTGGTTACAGCCCTTAGTTTCAGTGAGGCTTAACGTAATCCACAGTGGCACTGTTCTCAGGGGGAAGCCTTTGGCAAACATATTTTGGGCCTGCGATACAGAAAGGTGACTGCAGCAAATTTTTCGGTGGCACCACGTAAAGAAGGAAAAAAGAGAACAGCGCTGGCAGAAAACATGGTCGGGGGGATACTAAACGGTTGTGGAAACAGTTCACTTACTGCGTAGCTGGGAGGTGTGACTGCCATGCAAGAGTATTTATTTCTCAGTTGTGGATTTGGTCTGACACAAACTCAAGACCCACCTGCTGTTGGTTGGTTCAGTTTAAGTAGCCTCACCAGAAACTGTGTTTCATTAATTTGCAAGGGTTTGTGTAAAGCTTGTGGCTCCAGAGGAATAAAGAACATTAACTCTAATGTAGGTTCTTATTATACAATGAGGAGACCTTCAGCTTCTCCCAGAAGGCTGCCTAATAAGAAAGCCCAAATTAGTTTCAGACAACTAAGACCTGTCCTAACTTTCTACCTAGATACTTTGCAAAAGAATGGCGTGGTCTGGAAAAAAAGTCATAGCACCAATTACAAGCATATCTATCTATGCAAGCAAATCCTAAACTTCTAGATATCCAATAACACTTAAACATGTTATTAAACTTTAAACGTATTTAAAACGAAGGTTCTCAAGCCAGCAGTGTTTTGTGTCAAGGTTCGTCATAATGGCTGTCTCTAATAGAAGTGGCTCTGCTTACTCAGAATACTGAGGCGAGGAGGAGAAATACCAGCCGTATGTTGTTCCCAGTCCAGCAGACATAATTCCATGCATTTCAGTAATGTTGCTTCTCATTTACTCCTGTGCAAGACTTTGATTCAACAAAGCCTTTACATATATGTGCTGAAAGCCCTCACCGGGCAAAGAAATCCCTTTACTTAACTGTAAGCGCAGTCAGACTGGACCTTAGTGCTTGGGGTTTTTCAAGTTAAATTTGTGCCTAAGACCTTTCCTGGATGAGAGCCTAATTGAATAAAATAGGGGATTCGAGTCTATCCCCTATAATCTTCTCCATAATGTTCTCAATCTTTCTTCTCTAAACTATCTTGCCTGATACTGTTTACCTTGTCTTAGCACTAAATGCAACGTGATCCGCAGAAAGTTCCACGTGTCGTTGGGCTTCATCAAACTGAAGAGGGGGTGGGGATCCTCTGGCACTGTGAGATTGTCTCTGTAGGTCGTATGAAGCAAGGAATATGAGTTAAGTTTGCAGTGCGGTTAATTGCCAAGTAAGAATATTATGTATTACTTCTACAAAAATAGTTGAATTCTGGAGTAAGGCCCCATAATTTTGACAATAATAGGCACAGTCTCAAGGAAGCTGAGGATTTTAATTAAAAAAGAGAAATGGCATGTTCAATATTAAATTGAAAATAAAAAGTCAGAAATAACGTAGCAAGTCTGGCCCCAAAAAAATGCTACTAAAACCAGAAAGAGTGGTGAAGTCTGGACCGTGCCTGCCTGTTGGGAGCCCTGGGTGGCAGTCCCCGGTCATTGTCATGATTGCTGGAAGGTGTGTTTGGACTGGAAGACATTTTCTGCAACTGGATCATTTAACAGTCTTCCACTTTCTCTGGAAGATATTATACAGTCCTTTTCATAGAACAATAGAGCTCTAACATTTTACAAGTTCTTTTTTTCCCGTTACTCTTACTGCAAAGCTGTTCCAGTACTTTGCTGCACCTCGTCTAGTTACCAGGCTAAATTTAATCACGAACAGGGTATAAATATTTATTCACATACTGGTGTTCCCCTTTATTTAAAGAGTGGCAGAGTGCTTTCCCTCATTAGTGGTTACACTGTTGCTGCCAACTGTAGTTGCTTTGTCTGCCTGAATCCCATACCACCGTTTCTCTCCCAGCTGGGCAGATGCCGCTCTTTCACCGCCTTCGCATTACTCCTCAACTCCCCAGCAAGCGCAGCTGTATGGCACAGTCAACTTCTCTGCTGTAAGTTTGTATTACTGGCCTGGCAGGTTCCAGTCATTGCCTGTGTGGGTTTGGGCTGGTTGGTTGGTTTTTTTTTTTTCTGGTGCTGTTACAACCTTTCCTCTGCACATGGGCATTTGGAGATTTTCGTGTCCCTGGCAATAGCATGTATTACAGTTCAGATTCCCTATCTGTACAGGCAGTTAAGACACATCTTGTAGGCAGCCTAAAGATATCTTTCAGAAGGTAAACCTTTCAAGACAGAGTAATTAGGGGAGAAATATCTGAATAGCTCTTTTCTGCATTCCCATGGGAATTTCTTTCTCAAATGTGGAGACGGCAGTGAACTTCCATAGAAGTAGTCCACGAGTGACTTGAGCAAGTTTTACAAAGACGAATGTAACCGCAGATTAAATAAGAGTAATGAAGTTGGCCAAGGCACTTTTATAGGGGGATTCTGAGGTGTGACAATGTGAATAGACAAAGAATGAACTCCTCCTCAGGTGGGAATTTCTAGTATCTGGGATATCTGACCCAAATTTGCTCACTTTTTATCTTGCTGTATCAAAAGTGTTTTCCTGTTTTACTTTTTTTGATTGTGGATAAAAGTCAGCTTTAGTCCACAGAGCTCCTTTGTTAGCTTCAATCCCTCCTTTGCCCGTGCCTTTCCAATTTTTTTTCCTGCCCTGCTAACTTTGTAGTAAGAGTGCAAACACCCGTTTGGCAGAGTTAATGCGGAAGAACGTGCCAATCTCTTGGATCTGCAGTCTTGATGCTTTTAACTTCACATTCTTCCAAGGAAAAAGTTTTTCCAAGAATTGGGGAATTATGAATGTTTACTCAACATTGATATTTATGATGCTTGCATAAGCATGTTGTTGGATGTTGTACTGTAGACTTTAAGAGTTTCTGTAAACTGTGCTCTATAAACTATAAGAGCTGTAGTTTGTACTGTAATTGTTTAAAATTTTTCAGTTAACTGGGACTGACGTTTTCTCGATGAGCCCCCTGGGAAACTTGGATACTGCAGATTATTTGGCACTGACCTTTCTGTCCTGGCGCTGATCAGGGTGCCCTGGCACAGTGTTAGCATGCACTACGTCACCTTGGGACGCAAGCTACCGGAGACGTAAAGAAATGTTTTATTTCTCGTCTTAAATTACTGCTGCGCACCCTTAACCAGCTCTCCCCTTCCACCTGAGAAGTGACTGTGCTGATAGGAAGCATTTATTGCCCAGTTTTTACTTATTTCATGGATTGTTCCAAGACTCGGTTATTAACGATTCCACTAAAGCTCTGGCCTCTCTTTGAAGGGTATCACTTTTTCATTAAGTGCGTATCACAAGGGATTGCTATTCAGTGGTAGTGTGTTAGTGTGATTGTTCAGTAACTTTTTTTCCACACCAGCTCTGTTCAATAGCTTTTATTCATGGTCTGGAAGCATTAATAATCTTCAGTGCAATGCTGCAGCTGAATTGGCAAACGCAGTTACTTGGCATATAAGCAGAGGTGTATCCTGTAACATATTAAGATACTTGTACTCCTACCTATAATATTAGTGAGCCTTTTTATACAACTGACTGTTGTATAAAATGAAGGGGTTTCCTCTTCAGAAAGGAAGATGAAATGTCTACTAAAACCCCTCCAACTCTGGAAACCTTGTCTTGGAGGGAAGAATTAAGAACTAAATGCGCAGTCTATTCAGTTAACCAGGAAAAAGGTTAAAAGGAAACTTGATAGTGAGTTTTATGAAACTGAAGAGAAAAGGGATTTCTGGGGGTAGATTCATTTCCGTGTAACAGCAAAATACATGATAATCCCAGTGCTTCCAAAATGGTTTCAGTCCTGTTTGATATAAAAATACAGTGCATTCACAAAAAAAAAAAAAAAAGAGAGAGAAAGCAAAGAATAATGACTTAAGGGGTCATTTAGCTCGGTGGGTTGTGTTTATTTCCCTCTTCAACAGTTTTAAAATAAGGCTAGTGATTTTTTTTTTTTTAAAGAACTGCTCAAGCTCAGAGTTGATTAGCCCAATACAGAAATAATTGGTTGAGAATCTTTGGAATGCCAATTTGGGGGAATAGAATAGTTCCTTTAACCTCTAAAATCAATGCAATATTTTTTAATCCCCATACTATTGTCAGACCTGGTCCCCACTCATAGCGCAATCAAGGGAAGGCCCAGACACTCAGTGGAAGGTGGATTGGACCAGAAACCTTTTAAAAGGTACCAGATGCTGCGTGTTAATGATCTATAGGTATGTGGTTCAATTCTGTAACAATTGTTGAAGAAAACCTTACAAACAGTTGGAAAAATAAATATAACTGACATTTCTCTCAAATTGTCACGGAATGCACTCCAGCTGTATTTATTATACACATTTTCCCCATGTGCTCTGTGCTTGCATTCTTTCGTGATGAACGATGTTGCCGTGTGTTGGAGTTGTCATGCTATCTTTCTTGTTCGAATCAGGAATGTGCAGGAGGTTACTTGAGGACAAAATGCTGTAGGACCTCCTGTCATATTTTTGAACTTACAGCATGGAGCTGAGCAGTGGCCGAATGGCTTGGTTTCAGAGAGAGTTTCGACGGAAGCAAAACCCCGCCTGCTAACGCCACCAGCGCACGTTGCTGTGTCTGGTAACCACACCAGTGCGTTTCGGTGTGTCTACAAGAATCTCCATCTGTCATTGTCAGACTTTTAATTTGAAGTATTTGGGCATAAATTTTACTTTTCTGGTGAGGTCGAGTGTGGGCCTGGGCCGTGCCTAATACTCCTAGACACTATGGCAGCAGTAAATAACGCCATGAATCGCTGCAGCTTCGTTGAAATTAATAAACTTGGCTGTCACCCAACTCTGGAGAAGCGTTTCACCCTAGGGAGGCCTCCGAGTCCATCAGGGAGCGTACAAGAAAGCGAGCTGATCTTGTGGAATGCAGCAAATGTAAAGATCCAGTTTCAAAAAAGGAAAGAAATGACACAACGTGTAATGCCATAAAAGCCATATGCCATTGCACAGGATATTACTCACATGGCACAGATCTTAAGTGACATACATTTTGATCGCTATTTTACCCTTATGTTGTGACTACACACCAGAGCTATAGGAAAAATTATAAAGGCAAAGAGCATGTAGCTTAAGTTTAATGACAAAGTGTCTAAGAAATACATGAAGTTCACTCGTGGGGAAACCTTTCTTTTTCTGGTTTCTTCTGTGATTGCAGTTTTCTCCTGAACGTTTTGAATTTTGTAATTTGCTCTGCATTTTTCTTCCAATGGAAACAAAAAATGAGCTAGCATCCCAAATCTCCTTTTTCTTAGAGTATCTTCTCCCTTCCTCAGATGTGTGCTGTTACCACTTGGCCAGCATTCCTTTCTGATTTTCTTTGACCTCTCTCTCTTGCATTCCTGGCTGCACAGTGGCTCACTTGGAGACTGTTTCCTTCCGTGACCCCTGTGAAGGGCAGCGGTTAGGAAACTTTCCTGGGGTGTGAATGCAATGGCTGCAGTTCTTTGTGAAAGGTCCAGCTCTCCCGCTGTTGGGCAAGTGCTCTAATCACTCAGCTGTTATGCAGAAACTGCACTTTTCCCGTTCTCTGTAATGAAAACGGTGCCGGTGTTTCATTCTCCTCCCATGAGCTCAGTGTTAAGGGTAAATACTCCGAGAAGGCGCACTGAATCAACCCCCTTAGGGATGAGGAATTTAAGGGCCTGTCTGCCTAAATCTAGATTGCAACAGAGCAGAAGATGAGGTGCCCGGATCGCTCCCCCGCCTGGAAGGTCACAGTGTTGTGCTCACAACATGCGCAGTCACTGCAGGAACTTGCAGGACGATCATGATATTCTGAGATGGAGACACCTCGAAGTTTAGGTGATTTGGCTCCAGGTCACTCTTAGGTACATAAGGAAAATTCAAGCACCAGAAGCCTTTTGAGCCATGTCTGTAACATTACCTGCAATGCTCAGCAAAGTGTTGCAAAGCTCTGGGAGAGTAGATTTGAGTGTAGCGGACTTGGAAGCTGAGTGTGCAGTGAGGGTGACTTCGCTGATGTAGTAGAAGCAACCTTATGACAGAACGTATGTGCTCAGTCTCTGAGAGGGCCTGCCTGCCTTGACAGTGGTCTGTCCAGCCGGTAGGACGAAGCACAAAGATCGTCATAATTGGAGGATGGATGCTCACGAAGGAGAGAAGAGACGAGCTGGTGCGCAAATGATGTTTTGAGAGTCATGTTAAGACTTTTCTAATTATTCAGGTTATAACTAGCATCTATGGCCACTTCTGAGTGCTCTTACCATGCGGTTTGAAACACACACTCATATACACCCGGGATGGTTTAAAACAGACAAAGAAGGCAGAAAAATTCCAGACATCCCTGGGAAGGCATGATTTAGGCACTGGCAAACTCAGCCTTTTCTACGGAGGAAGAACACAGTTGTATCAGGGTGGCACTGGTCTCTGCCAGCCTCTTCTTGGGACACTGATTCAAAACCCTTGGCTGTTTCCAGGGAGAAAGAAAAAGGGGATGTTTTCTACAAAAACACCCTCCTTGCTCTGTACCTAGATACGATGTAGGATGCAATGTCGACTGGAGCATGAGTCATGTACTCCACATGCATTACAGCACTCGGTAAGTGGGCAGTGAAGTACAGTCGCCGGCTCATGAGTCATCAGCTTCATGTGAGTGGGCAGTCAAATCCTGCATAAGCTGATTTTTCAGAGACATTTCTAAGGGTATTTTGAAGTATAGCATATGGCATGGGCAAATTATTTTGGTTTTGTTTGTGCTTGCTGCGGCTTCAGCTTTGGCCGAGGCCCCACGTTATTAGGCCTGACATATCCTACAAGTTTTATTTTCTGTCATTCCAGCTTTGACATGCTTGTCTAGAGGAGTTTCATCATCCAGTTCTCTGTAAGCAGCTTCCATTTCTCTCTACATTCCAAGAGAAGTGAGGAAGTGAACGGAAACAGCAAACAAGATAAATAAACTATACTATTTCTTCTGCCATTAGAGCTGCTTTGGCACCAAACTATGGTTCTGGTGCGTCTTAAATTCAAAATATGTATTTTCCCTTTCACTAGTTCTCCTTTTAATGTCATTTGATGATATAAAATAGCTGTAATCCTCTGTCCTGCTGTTCCAAAACTTCACCTGGCACCTCATACAGCCGGAGAAATCCTGCCACTTTCTGAGACAGGGCTCCTGCCACAGCCAAAACACCCCCAACGGAGTTTCACAGGAGCTGTGCCCTACTCGTACTCTTTAAGCTTAGGGCCACATATGGGTCAGACACTCCCTCCATCTTTATATGGAACTGGAAAAAAGACGGTAGTTAGCTTCCTCCCAATTTTCTCTGCACCCTTGGTATGTGGCTCACGAGGAATACAAAAAATGGCAACTTTCCGAGTTGTAAGAGAAAGACAGCCAGCTCAAGCTGGACCCGATGAGACTTCCCGGCGCTGCTCCTCGGACTTGGCATCTCCCGGAAAAACAGCCTTGCTCTGCTGCCAGCTGTCATTGCTGCTGCTATCTGAGGGAGCAGCCGTGGACACCACAATGCCTGGTTTAGAGTGGAAGCTCCCCTGGAGACTCATGAGGGTGTTGTATTTAAAAGCTGCTAGCAACAAGGGGGTTTTAAAAGCTTTCTCCTGATATAAAAATCAATACCTGGTGCAAATGCCCCTCCAAAAAAAACAAACCAAAC